>CAUYQG010282114.1:0-26061 GCA_963574415.1 Tarsius wallacei | reverse complement strand
AATCCCTGTCATATTCTGGGACCACACATTGGGCACAAAGGTATAATTTTTCAGCAGTTTTGTCTTTGGTGCACCTGAAATTACCTGAGGTCTTCCTTTGTTTTTTCCTCATTTGTGACAGACCTCTTGTTTTTCTCTTTATATCTATTATTCAGTATCAGTCAGAGAGGTTTTCCCGTCCAATGCTTGTTCAGTCCTCTATTCTTCCCTGATCCAGGCTCTGGATTTGTTCTATTTTGAAATAGGACAGTGGATGGGAAACTTCTCTGTCTCTTGCAGTATTTGAATCGAATAAAGTAGGGGATGGTGCATTAGGATTCAAATCCTACTTGCAAATTACAGTGTTCACCTATTGTGGTATGTCTTCCCTTAGATCCACTCTTCACCACCACTCTATGTGACGATGCAAAGTGGAAACTAATGCAAAAAACAATTGAACGCACATACACACAGACATACACACAAACCCCAAAACCACAGCCCCCCCAAAACAAACTGGAATAACAACAAAGTAAAACAATATGAACAACAACAACAAAAAACCAAGAAAACTAATCACATACACACCTGCCTAGCCTAATGTGAATAGAGAAGAAAACAGAAAGACTGGAGGGATAAAAAAAAATGGAATTCAGGTCAAACCCTCACGCATATATTGACACACACCTTAAACTATAAAAAAATGAAAATAAAAAACCCCAGAAGAACAAAAGAGCAAAAACAAACCAACAACAACCACAGAATTGAAAGATGAACACTCAATCATTTAACCAGAGTATTTAAGCCCTAAAACACAAGCTCTTCCCCTGTTTCCCCATAGGCTGGGTACCTATTTGTTAATTGGTTAGCATAGGTATGACAAACTTACTTCATTTGCATGTTGCAATTGCTGATTAGTTTACAAGATTTTGTTCTGATTGGTTCCCCTTGAAGTTCAAATGAAAGCCCACCAGAGTAAAAGCCCACAAAAAAAGAGAACAAGAAGCAGGAAGTGACTCAACAAAAACCTTGTGGTTTACTGTGAAAATAAATCCTTCTTTTTCTTACAGGAGGTATGTAAGTAATCAGTCTACAGCACATACAAAATTAAACACCATATTTATCAAATGGACAACATTTCTTACAGGCTTCTAATTTGTCTTTTTTTTCAAATGTATATTCATAGACCATATTTAATATATGTCCCTCTATCCATTGAAGCTATTTTTTTTTAGTTTATTTTTCCACAGCTTTCCAGTAATCAATGTTTTAGCCAGGTTTGTTGTTTTCTAGCAACATGAATCTAACTTTTGTGGTGTTTCAACATTACTGATTTTGTTTTCCCTACTTTAATGAACCCATTCCCTGCTGCTCTTATGTTGTCCAGAACTTACCTAATTTTCACAGGTTCAAAATGAATTTCAAATATCATCATAAAACTATCTCCAAAAATTCTACCGCAGTTATTCTCTGTATAGCTATTTACTCTTTATGGTAGTTCCCTCCTGTCTGTGGGAGATAGGTTCTGATATTCCCTAGTGGAAACTGTGAATAGTACTAAACATGTGGTTGTCTTTAGTCAGAATATGTTTATGGGCATGTTTTCCACCCACAAATTTAATGCCTTTTCATTTTAACTAAGCACTTATCATGCTTTGTGACTGTAGTTTGAGGTGCAACAACAAAGGTAGTATAAATTTTTTTTCCTTCTTCAGAATTTTATGAATAGAAATTCATTCTTACTATATAATTTAACAACCTCTGTGTATTATTATTTTTTCTTTCCTTAAGTCAAGAACTTTTACCTTCTCACTTGAAGGAAGGACTAAATATGGCATATTCAAATTGCCAGTAATTTTGCACTTTGGTGTCATTATTAACACCATGAACTCAAGCACTGTGATACCTTGACAGTCGATCTGATAACTGAGAAGGCTATGAAGTGACTAATAGGTGGCTAGTATCTACAACGTGGACACACTGAGCAAAGGGAGGATTCACGTTCCAGGCGGGATGATACTAGATTTCATCATGCTTCTTGGAAAGGTACATAACTTAAAACTCATGACTTGCTTATTTTTGAAATTTGTCACTTAATATTTTTGTGCCATGGTTGACCATGGGTTAACTGAAACTGTAGAAAACACATGTGCAGATAAGAGTAGACTACTGTACTGTTATTTAGCCATTTTGTTTTGTTTCCACTGAGGATAGGTGAAGTCCTGCAGGGTAGGAACCAGCTCCATGAGTGTGGTTATTATTAAATACTGTGCACATTACATGCTGCAGTAAATGTGTAGAATGAATGTTTAGCTTATCTGATAGGTTTTCAGATTAATTTTCGGTGTGTCAAGTGGTCCAATTCTGATCTTCTTTCCAGGGAGCACAGCTGCTTGTCTAATCTGGTCTTTTATTTAGATTTGGCTAAAACACTCTCAACTGTTGGCTAACTTTTGAATTCTTAAGAAATTGATTCTACAGCCTTTTTGTAGCTCATTCTGCTTTTTGAAAGACATTCTTGCCTTTAATGTCTTATTAGTTCAAAAGGAAATGACTTTTTTCCCTCATATTTTGTTCCATTCAGTAGATAGATACTTTGTTGATGGTCTTCAGTGAGCAAGATGTTACATCATTAATACAGTGTCTGCCCTTCTTGCAGGGAACTAACAATCTCATGGGGAAGATAGAAGGCAAGGGAGAGGAGAGAACTGTGCTTAGCTAATTCTTATGCAATGTAGAATAACACATATTTGGGGCATGATAATTTATATATAATTTCATGGTACACACCCTTGCCCCATGGAGGTTCTAATCAAGTTGGGGATTCAGCTATGTAAATACAGAGGAGTGTGGAAAATACTCTGATAGGAATATTATAAATGGTTAAAAAACATGTATGGAGGACATGTTGCTCAGGCTTGCTTATATAATGACTTAGTTGATACTCTCTTTTCTGATGTGACCATTTCTTTTTCAGTTAATAGAAAAAGTTTGTCCTAGTAGGGGATCATAGACTTTATCCTGCAAACATTTTAACTTAAGTTTTATAGGTGTATATTTACTCACCAGTTTTTTGACCTGTGACCAAAGCCTTCTTGATTCTGAGCATAGGTTCTCTCATTAAAGTTTGTCATCGTATGTTTTCAAAACCACACAGTACCGTATCCAGTTTAACTGTTTTTAAAGAAGTATGAGTAGACTCTTGCAAAGCAATGTAAGTATAGAATCCTTTAGATTTATGATTTTCCTTCATCTTTTATAATTGCTGTGCCTCATATACTTTGAAAATTTCTTATATGGGCTTACCTTTGAGTCCTGAAACATTCAGTTAATTTTCTTAGAAACAGTTAGTTTTTTCTTACTCAGATCTTTTTGGTTTATTTAATACTTAGTTAACCTTTATAATTATAGTGTCTTGCCCCAGTGTTTTAAACAGTTATGGGAACAAATGCTTGAGATGAGAAACAAGCATGCCAGTCAGCTAATGGGAGAAGAGAAGCCAGGCAGCAGCTTCCCGACTGAGAAGACTTTGTTTTGGGCATCATTGAGCAGATGTTAGGGTACGCAGAGTGTCAGTCAAGTCTAGAGATCAGTTAAGTGAAGGTCAGTCAGAGGAGCTTCTGATGTAAAATAAAGCAAAAAAGCAGCGGGAACACAATCTGTCCTCTGATCACCTGCATATAACTTGGCTACAGGCTCTCTTCTGTCGCATTTCTTCTGTAGCAATCTATTGCTCTGTCAATATTTATAACTTATTTTAAAATAAAAAGGGTGAAGTATAGTTGTTTTTCTTTCAAAAACTTACCTCCCAAGCTCACCAGAAAAACCAGCAACTTTTTTTGTCTATTCTCATCTTTTCTGTTGATTCTTTCCTCCATGATGTCAGATTTGTTTTGTGAGGTGCTTCATACTTTACTATCCATGCTTGACCTCTTCAGAGAAAGATAGGTATATATGTTAGTGATTTGTGATTGGTATTCTTGGCTTTTGTTTGTTTGTTTGTTTGTTTTTTAGTTGGGAGTCTCACTCCTTCGTCCAAGCTGGAGTACAGTGGCACGCATGCTCACAGCCACCTCAGCGTCGACTTGCTGGGCTCCGGTGATCCTTCCGCCTCAGCCTTTTGAGAACTACAGACGTGCACTACCACACCCAGCTATTTTTTATTTTATTGTGGAGACGAGGTCTCACCAAGTTGTTCAGGCTGGTCTCGAACCTGCGGGTTCAGACAATCCACTTGCCTCGGCCTCCCAAAGTGTTGGGATTATAGGCTGAGCCACCGAGTCTGGCCGGTATTCTTTGTTTATAGATTTGATATTTTATTTGATATAATATTCTGCTCTAGGAATCATATTAAACTGTTTCCTCACTGTGCGGCTGATTATAAGCTATGGATAGAAAAGAGACAATTTTATTTGCAATTATTTGACATTTTATTTTTCTTACCAGACCTGATTAATGTACTCTGAACATGAAATTAGTGTATCCTGTTCTGTTCATTATTTTAAATACATCTAGCATTTTCCTGCCTCACATTTTTCCCTTGATTTCAGGGTGCTTTCTTCTTACTAAATTACTAATATTTTTAAAAATATTATTTTTCTAAAGTTATTATATCAGTCAACTTCTGCTAGCAAGACTGCTCTAACAAACAACTCTTAGTGGTTTATAGCAACAAAGGTTTATTTCTTGCTGACAAAAGTATGGGCTGCCAGAGGCTATTACTCTAGCCCAGCTCAAATCCACATCACTATCTGAAGGAACAGCCCTTATCAGGGTCGTGTGTTTTCCTGGCAGAGGGGAGAGAGCAATGGCCAAAACATGTGATGACTTTTAAAGCTTTTACTTGGATGTGGTTCACTTTGCTTCTGTTCACATTTCGTGGGTCAGTGCAAGTCACCTGGTTAAATCTCATAAGGTGTACACACTCCCCAAAGATAGCACTTTGAGTCACCTGGCAACTTGGTATAGTCTTGCTAGGAGGGGAGTGAATGAATTGGAAAGCTGTGATCTATTACAGTAATATCTCATTTTAAAGATTTTTTTTCTTTTGTTAGATTAACAGTAAAGATATATTTCGTGAATTTTACTATGCAGATGTTTTTGCTGATGTTTGTCAGCTGTGTATATTGAGCTCTATTGAAATGCTGTTGATATGCTGATTGAGAATGATACAGGAGTTTAGTAAATAAGAGTTACATGAGAGGATGTTAAATATGCAATTCTTACTACTTCATTCTGTTTTCTGCAGCTTCATCACTTGTCTTCTACCTCTGTTGATAATTGAGTAGCTGTCCAGACATTTTTCCTCCAGCATTTGTATAAAGTGTTCATTTGTAAACCCAAGAGTGGTTTTGAAGATGATTTTCTTTTACTTGAATTACCCAGTAGTCATTTTAGCTGGTTAGTGTGGATTTTCACTATTTACTACCTCTTTAGTACAATGAATTGTGCCTTTGCCAATTTCACAGTCCTGGCTTCTTGTACAGAGTTCACATATGGACAGCAGCCTGCCAACAAGGAAGCAAAAACCAAGCTCAGCTATAGACAGACACACCTGAATACGAAGTCACCCTGGGCCTCTTCTGGAGTTATATTCATTTGCACACAGTGGGGATTAGTATTTCCTTGTGAAACAAGACCCTTTTGCTGTTTTGAAGTGGAGCACTGAGACTCAAATGCATGAGTTCATGAAATTTGTCCTTGGAGAGGCATGATATTTGAGAAGGGACAATGGAGAATTTTCAGAGAAAATTGAGGTTTATAAATAAAGCTGGATGTTGAAGGGTGATGGGAATTTTGAGCACTGGATATGTCTCCTAGATATTCAGGTCTAAGTGTTTCTGTGTAGTAATAGAATTAGAAATAATTAGACTGGAAAGCATTTTGAGTTCATTAGATCCCAGCCATTGCCATAATGCAGAAGTAGTTATATTAATTAAATCTTTTCAAATGATAACTTGTATCACTGTGTAATTCTGAAGACGGGACCTCTTAACATTACAAGGTTGTGTATTCCAGCTTTTCATTGCCATCCTAGTGAAATATTTCTCTTAATTTCATACCCACTTTCCTTTCAGTAGGGTGAGGTCTGCGAGGAAAAGCAACAATCAAATCAGCCTATATACATACTTTTCCTTTTAGTTATTAACTCAATTCTCTTAAAGATGGGTTCATTTCACTTGTGATTGAATCTGGCTCTGGAAGGAATGAGATCATAAAGTCCAGCTTCATCATTTTACAGATGAAATAAAAGAGTTCCAGATGATAAGAGGTTTGCCCAAGGTGACAGAGCCTCTGAGTGGCAATGCCAAAGCCAGAAGTGTGGTCTTTTGACTCACAGTTAAGTATTCTTCCTATTGCATACCACATATTCTATTTTAAGAATATATTAAAACCAGATATAGCTAGTCAGTGGAAGGTAGCTTTCTCCTGTGTATGAGACTGAGGCCACATAATAAGTAGGAGATTTTCAGCCCAATGCCTGACCAAAAAAAAAAAAAGCACACACACACAAAAGCAAATTATTGTGAATTATTGAAAAGTAAATGGATAGAATAAAAATAAATTATATGGAACCAAATTTCTTTCACCCCTTAAAGGCACTGGATTATTTTAGACTCATTTAGAAAATATTTTGTCTAATGAAATTAAAATTATAGCTGCATAATTTCATAACTAATTAATTAATTTCATAACTTGACTCCTGACCTGATCATTCCAATTCTTCTCCTGGTGCTAGTGCTGGCCTCAGGTTCTAGCTAAGCTCTGGGATTTAACTATTTGTGTGATCTTTACACTTTATCGTGTACTTTATCTTTACACTTTACTGAATGTCAATTTTTTCATATGTGGAATGCAGGTAGGTTGGAGGGTTCCTGTTGGATATAGACCCTGATGCTAACCATCTCCTGTGTGCCTATTATCTACCAGGGGTACTCTACATATTCTGTGTTACTTAACCCTCAGAACAAAACTTTGAATTAGATACTATTGACCCTGTCTTATAGGTGAAAAAACTGAGACTAAGATAAGTTAACATAACCTTTCCTAAGGATCCTTGCTAGTAAGTTGTATTCTAGCTTGTTATCTGTCCAGTGTATTTGATGTTTCCATTCAAATCTCCAAGCTTACCATGAAGATAAGATGAAACAAACTACATGAAAAACTTTAGAAAGCAAAGTGCTATATAAATGTGGGATATTGTTGTTTCTTCTGTGTTCTTAACCCTTTATCAGAAATTAGCAGTGAAGTCCAAGGCATTAAGAAGTCTAAGGGTATTACTATTATTTTTTTATATTACAGTGAGGAAATTCAGGCCCACAGGAATAAGAAAGATGCCCACAAAGCCAGAAAGTAGCAGAGTGGTATAAATTTTTAGTCTGGTCTAAAGCCTACTATCCTGGCTGCCTCCTTTAGCATTTTCCTCAGGCCTTGTTTTTTGCTTCTGGCATAGGGGTGGGATTCTGTTACTCATGGATTTATTTCCTGTGATGGAACTATTGTGTTGAGGTACCCTGGGAAGCAAAGATTAGGTTACTAGTGTGGGGTGAAGTGCTGAGGATAGTACTTTTTTTGTATAGTGTTGGTTAAGACTATTCACATAAAGTTAGCTATTCAAAATTCATGTCACTTGAAATTGTATTTGTATACTACTGTATTTATATGACCAAATGTTCTGAATTTAGAAATGATTACTTGGGTGCATAAGAACTTTGAGGGAGCCCTGCCTCCAGACAGTGCTCTGTAGTGGCCACACCTTATAGTACTACCTCTGAATTTCCTATTGAGTCATCCTAGCCAGAATACTACCTTTTTCCAGATTTATTTATCTTTATTACGTAAGTGGTTTTGAAAACTTTGACAATTAACATATTTAGAGAAGCTCTTGTGTGTGCAAGTTTGTCTGTAAATCTGAATTCCATATTATATGATGTTATCAAAGGGATGAATCTAACACACTACTATTTCTTCAGCCTCATTCAAAGAAACAGAATTATTTCATCTGCTTATCTTGTTACACTGCATTGACTGTCCAAGAGAAGAGTCTTGCAAATAATTTATTATCCAGAGGAATTTTTTTGGGGGGGTGGGGATTATGAGTGGCTCACATTGTAGATTTGTTGAAGGATAGTAAATGGCTGAATTGACTCATATTCTTGGGTACCTGAGTGAAGGGCCTCATGAAAATATATTTATGCATACAGAGAAGATACAGAGTCAAAGCAAAAATGCATAACTGTTGTTTGTTTTGGATCTTTCTGAAGAATTATTAAGTAGAGCGGCATTTCTGAGTGCTTCAGGGAAAATTTTATCTCCATGGACTCATCCTCGACCCTCCCTCACTCACACTCCGTATCCATTCTGTCAGGACATGGCATCTGCCTTCGCTTCAGCATATGCTTAGAGCCTGATTAGTCATCACTAATCCTCAAGTCACCACTGTCTGTTACCTAGATTATTATAACAGCTTCTCAACTGTAAATAAAGGAAAATATGAGTAAGCTTTTTACTAATATTTGTCTTATTTTGTGGGCACAAGCATTTTACTGTTTGTTATTTGTAAAATATTGAGTAACTCTTATGAGGATAGCTTGTACTTGATCATTCTTGTCCACAATCTTTTGTGGACATAAGAGCCACACAAGTTAAAATCTATTGGTCTTGTGAATTAAATGACAAGAACTACAGAAATAAATAATAAGAAAGTGTCCAGTTGAAATTATGGCACCTTATATAGAGAACTCCTAATTAACAAGCTTACATGAATTTCATAAATCGGAGGAGGTTTCATGGAGGAGGATGAAAGTGAGCTGTGCCTCTGAAGATGCTGAGGAGTTGTAGCAAGGAGGCCTGTTGGCATCCTTGTGGTTGTGCTGAGGCTCAGTGCTTTCTAAGGAAGTGGGCCAGTTGGATGAAAGAAGAGGATAAGGTTCACTTGAAAAGTAGTTGAGGATGGGAGAATGAGGTGGGTTCAGATTATAGGAGTTCTCTTGGTAAGCCATTGGAGTCATCTCTGGGGACATGACGGATTTTGAATGTTGAGAATACTGATCCAGGCCTGCACATGGGGGAGGAGGTAGACTCAGTCAATATTGTTGGTTGGAAATCTTAAGTAAAGTAAGGAATGTGATTCTGGAGAGCGCCATGAGTATAGTTAGGGTGTCCAACTGTCCTGGCTTGCCCAGGAGGCTCCCAGTGTTAGCCTTGGAAATCTTAGCCTTGGAAACCCCTTCATTGCAGGCACACCTAGTTAATACTTGGACGCTTTAGGTATAGTTTGGACAAATGATTGGCTTCAGAGGCCCAACCCAGAGTAGCATGCTAGCATAGTAACAGGGGAACGGAGCATGACAACATTTCAGAACTCTGGTAGGCAGACAGTGGAGCTGGATTATATTTAGCTGAGAAAAATTTGGAAAAAAAATTAATCAAAAGCAGCATAGTCAAGGCAATTTTGTGTGGAGTTTGGTTGAAGCAAATTTTGAAAAGATGAAGTTTTTGTTAAATAATAGTAGTAGCTACCATTCACGAATGCTTCCCATTTGCTGGACATCTTGCTAGATTTTACAAATATGATCACCTTTATTCCTCAGAGCCATCTTATAAGATATACACTGTTATTTTCTCTACTGTACAAATGAGGAAAGTGGTAGTTTGAGAGATTAGGCTGTTTGCTCAGTCCCACAGCTAATAAATCTAGTATGAGACTTGGAACCCTGGGCAACCCAAACCATGTGGTTTTTAGTCACCATGTAGTACCACTTCCTGGTATCAAGGAACAGGGCTCATTTATTATCTATTGTTCTCTTTTACTACAAAAATAATACATTAATTAATTAGGTAATTCTAGAAGGATTGTAAAATATAGACTAGCAGACGAAGACCATACAAAATGCTTGTAATTCCCTCCATTAGAAACAATCCCTATTGACAGTTTTGCTTACGTGTCTTTTTCTGGGTGGGCACATTGACTTATATTCCTTTTTATATAAAAATGACACTTGATAAGCCTTCTAACACCAATTGTTAGACATTTGACTTTTTTCAACTTGTTAAAAGTATAGGCTGTTGCAACTTTTTGATGTTAAACACAGCTTGCAGTAGAAATAATTAGCAAAAAGTGATGTTCAAATAAAGCAAAAGGAAACATGACTAAAAATACAAAAAATTCAAAACGATGGACAGTAATACAAAGGATGAATATTAATTGTGAAATCACTCATTCTGTGTTGTAACCAAGTTACAATACTGTGAAAACCAATGGCTGAGGAATATTTGCTTTTAAGCAAACCATGATGTTGAGCAACCTTCTAAGTGTTTAGCAAATTCACCTGGAGTCAGTGGCCTGAACCATAAGCAGGATCCTAGCCCCTAGGAGGAGACACAGGAAGGTGGCTAATCCCTAAGATGTATATACAAGGAGTCCCAGAGGGACTGTGTTCAGGGGAATAATCCAGTGACTGGAAATGATAAATGTAGCAAGGAGAAGTAATTTCAGGATCTGAGTAATAAAACAGCCATCAAATCTGGAGCACATGTAGCTCAGTTAGTGACAACAGGGAGGGCATATGGAGTCCCAGAAGGTTGGATTGACACTTTTGTCTTAGTCCATTTGTGTTGCATTTGTGGGTAATTTATAAGAAAAGAGGTTTATTGGGCTTGAGTTTCTGCAGGTCGTACGAGAAGCGTGGCAGTGGCATTTGCTTCTGGTGAGGGTTTAGGTTGTTCCGCTTCATGGTGGAAGGCAAAGGGGAGCTATCCTGTTCAGAGATCACATGGCAAGTGTGTGTATGTGGGGGTGGGGGGGTGGAGATGCCATATTCTGTTTAACAAGCAGCTCTCTTGGGAGCTAATAGAGCAAAAACTACAGCAGGATGACACCAAGCCATTTCTGAGGAATCTGCTCCATGAACTGAAAACCTCCTGTGAAGCACCACTTCCAACATTGGGAATCAAATTTAAACTTGAGGTTTGTGGACAAAATCCATACTATAGCAACTCTAAATCTTTCCTGCCAAAGGTCAGAAGGCTGGACCTGGGATGAGCCTACAGGTGGGCAAACTGGCTCCAGAAAGTAGGGATGCGGCGGGTTCTGACAATCAGAGGAAAGAGAGTAACATGATGAAGAGTTGTAGGAATTGGAGGGTGATTAAAAGTCACTGCAGTGTACTCAAGTAAGTGATTTAAGAGGATACTTCTTAATACTGTTGTGGTAGCAAGTGAAAAAGAAGAGACTCTTGGTTTGGGCAGTGGTCGGAATTATATGTACAAAGCTATCTAGACATCCCCATTAAAGAAACAGGTTGGAGTAAGACCTCTAGTAGACTGGAGTAAGTGTATTCCTCTTTATGTCACATTTTTGGCAGAGAAAACATGCTATTGATCCTTTGGAGCCTGTAATGCTGCCATTACTTTAAATTAAAATTTTAGTTGGTATATTAAATTTTACTTTTATTAATATTACAGACCTCCTAAATAAACATGCTGTGTTCTATGATTAGAGCTTAGGTAATGTATCATATTTTAAAATTAAAAATTATCTTTTTTGGTGTTATGAAAGCCATCACAAAATTAATGACTAATATGCTAACAGGACGTTTCAAAGTTAACTTTCTGGATATTGATCAGATAAACATTAAGATTTGTGATTGTATTCTGAAGCCTTCATTAGGTGAGTCCTGATTGTTTTAGATAATTCTCAACCAGTGGTTTCCAAACCCTGAGAAGTGCTGATCCCAAGTTAATTTAGAGATCTCTCTTTTGCTGAGTATCTGTATGTTTTTTGTTTGTTTGCTTTTGTTGCACCAAGAGTAGCAGTTGTATAGAAGTACTTTCTATGTTGCTGGAAGTAGGAAATGCAAAAACTTCCAAGAGTGTTCTAAATGTTATTGGAACATCCTTTAGATTTGCTTCAGTACTTTGAATTTTTGAATCAAGCTTTCCTTCTGCAGAGGATAAATATGATCATCATTTCTGCTTCTTCTGTGGAATTTTCAAATAAATGTTGTTTTCTAAATTACAAAGTAATCTATGCTTGTAAAAAAAAATAAAAGCCTCCCAAGCTAAAACAATATTGTGTGTAAAATAACCCCTCTCCCATCCTCATAATGATAGATCACTGTATGAACAATTTGATGCATGTCTTTCCAATTTTTCATGGGGTTCCTGCTTGTGTATACATCTATCCATACATCTATACATTCATTACACACTCCTCCCTCCTCCACCCTACCTCTTTATCTTCTTCCTCCATTTTAACATAAGTGCTTTGATATTGCCTAAGGAAACAAGACTTTGTACTGTGCTTTCCAGTATTGCACTCATGGTGGAGCTTATTTTCTTTGTCCTTTCCTCCCTTTGCCCACCTCGATGGTTCCATAAATTCAGGCTCTGCTTTGCTTCTCTGTCCTCAATAGCCAAACTAGGCACCCTCCTAGAACACGTCCCCAGCTTAGAAAACAGAACAATTTTGCATGCTTTTTCCCTTGGGGACAGCCAACTGAGCAACTTCAATTCTGGCTTCCCTGGTGATTGGCCCGGGGCCCAGAGGGACTTTTGTACCAGTTGATTCCAAATGTGAGGTTTCTCTAGGGTTTCCTTGGAAAAAAGATTCTTCTTTGCAACGTTTCTTTTCTATGTCTGTTATTGGTTGAAGTTTACTGTGATCTGTCATTTCAACCTTGTCTGATTTCTGTCTTCTAGGATTTTCTAAAAACTTTTGATATGTTGATAGTGAATCTTGTTTGTTTGTTTGTTTTAATTTCTTGTGTGTCATTTCACTAGAATTTGGGAGGCCTAAGAAGTGAGGTACACATGATCGCTCAGTCAACACTGAACTTCTCAGATGTCTGGGTTTTATTTTTTTTAATTCTGGTACAGTGTTTTGGAAGTTATTTTGGGGAAAGAATTTGATTTGTGTTGAAACTTGGAAGATTGCTTTTTCTTCCAGTTTTGCATTCATTGTTAATCATACTGTCAGGATGTGTAAATAATACCGTTGCTTGACTGCATTTATAGGCCGTCACAAAATGTTACTTACATAAGGCCAGTTAGGGATACACAATTCACTAAAAATTTTGAAATAGTTATCCATATTTTATTTGATATGTATAAATATCACTACCTTTTATCATACATATTTGTACTGTATTGCCCAGGTGACTGAATATTGTCACTTTCCTTTTTCAGCATCCAGATCAATTGGAGATATAAAATAAATGTTATGATGGTAACTTTTCATGGTCATATGGTACTCGATTGATATAGCTTAAGATGATTTCTTAATTAGTATTAGAAAAAAGTGAATGGTTTAGCATTTAAAAAAATTTGTTTCAGGAAGGAGAAAACATTTTCTATTTGGCAGTTGAAGATATAGAAACAGACACAGAGCTTTTGATTGGCTACCTGGACAGTGACATGGAGGCTGATGAGGAAGAACAGCAGGTTATGACAGTCATTAAAGAAGGTGATGTTGAAAACCCTGAAGGACAACAAGCAACTGGAAGAGAAGGTATTGCATCTTTAATTGTTGATCCAAGAGAATGACAGTTGTAGAAGAAATACAATTTGAACTGTGGTAGGATTATAGTTGCATTGTAATATAGTATTCTCAGTAAAGTTAGTTTTTGTCAAAACTGCTGTCAGGGGGCACCCAGCTGTGGGCTCATCTTTCTTACAGCAGGGAAAGAATGTTGAGGGTGGATAACCTTGTTGGACTGCCAAGGTCAGGGGCAGTCCTCTTAATAATATTTTCTTGGGGATTAGGTTTTAATGTATAGATTTTGGTGGTACACAGATATTCGGACCACAGTAGGCTGATACTTACTATACAGCAGCACTGGCTCTCCCTGGTGCATTGGGGTACCGAGTAGTGAGAATTTTTGTACTCTTGCCATGTTCTGCCGCTTAATCAGTCTTGTAACGTTGAACAAGTCACTAATTCTCTGAGACTTGACTTTGTCACCTGCGCATGGGAAAAGGTGAGTGCAGAAGTGAGGTGCACAGGAGGACCCTGCTGGATCCTAGGGGATTGATTCCTGGCCTTGCTCTTGTTTGAGATCTTTTGGTAATCTGGAGCTTCTGGGAATCTCTTTCTTGTCTGATTCCTGTAGCCCAGGAGAGAGATGCCTGCTACTTCCTTGTCAACTCCTGGGGAATAATAAGTATTATTGGATCTTGTTTTTATTATGTTGTGTTTTACTTCTGAGGGAAGTTTGAAGAATATATGAATGACGTTATAGGCGTTCTCGTCTTATAATACACTGTGTCTGTTATGACAAAATACTTCAGACTGGGTACTTTGTAAGCAATAGAAGTTTATTGCTTATATTTTCTAGAGCCTGGGAAATCCCAGTGCGAGGTGCCAGCAGATCTGGTGAGTGCCCATTCCTTATTAGATGGTGCCTTCTGGCTGTGTCCTCATGTGACAGAAGGGGTGAACAAGTTTCCTTGGGCCTTTTTTGCAAGGGCACTAATCCCATCAATGAGGGCAGAGCCCTTGTAAACTAAGCGCCTCCTAAAGGCCCCACCTCTTAATAATATTTCCTTGGGGATTAGGTTTCAATGTATAGATTT
Organism: Tarsius wallacei; assembly: GCA_963574415.1. NCBI lineage: Eukaryota > Metazoa > Chordata > Mammalia > Primates > Tarsiidae > Tarsius > Tarsius wallacei. Next base: position 11,508 of record CAUYQG010282114.1, on the reverse strand, counting down.
TGGTAGCACACAGATATTCGGACCACAGTAGGCTGATACAGCATTTTTTCATTTTGTGTAGCAAAGACACTTCAGAAGTGACAGTGGTTTCATGAGTCACAGTTATAGTAATGCTTTTCACATAAATTTTTTATTCTAACTATATGTCATTGGCTGAGAAGGCCTGAGCATTCTCTCACCATTGCTAGGCTATGCTTCTGTATCCTTATTTTTGTTGAATTTAAGGGAGGTAAGGACAGGCTAATAGTCTTTTCTGATTTCTGGTTTTCAAATATGCATTTTGCTGTTTGAAATATCAGATTTTGGGTGGTGTAAATTATTTCTGTGTTATCTTTTTTGGCATTCATTTCTTTTCTCCATCACTCCTAGGGCTAGTTATTGTTGTATCTATTATTTTAATTTACAAACAAGTCTTGTATTTATCTACTACTACATTGCTTTCTGCTTTAGTTATCAAAATACCAGTTTTTATTATCTTTGTAAAAAGAATCAACAGAAACTAAAATATATATATATATATATATATATTTTTTTTTTTTTTTTTGAGTTGGAGTCTCACTCTGTCACCCAAACTGGAGTGCAGTGGCCGCTCCTGGCCACCGCAGCCTCGACCTGCTGTGCTCCGGCCATCCTTCCACCTCAGCCTTCCAAGTAGCTGGAACTACAGGCGTGCACTATCACGCCCAGCTAATTTTTTGATTTATTGTAGAGATGAGGTCTCACCAAGTTGCCCAGGTGGGTCTTGAACCCGCGGGCTCAGGCAATCCACTCACCTCAGACTCCCAAGGCAGGTGCGGGATTACAGGCTGAGCCACCAAGCCCAGCTAAAATAGGTATTTTTAAACATACCAACCATGTACATGTATTGTTGCTATTTTTATTTTAGAATTCATAGTGTCTTGTTTAGAAAAGCAAAGAAATAAACACAAAAACTCACACAAAAGAAGCAAACACAGAAGAATAAAGAAGCCACCTAAATGTCTAACAATGGAGAGTTTGATTAAATGAATTATGATACTTTAAATTAAAAAAAAAAACCCAGCATTTGACTTGAGATGTTAATTGAGAAAAAAAGAGCAACATAAAATTGCATAAAAAGTATGATTCTAAATGTACCTGTTCCTAGACTGTGTATGAAATATGTATGCATTAAAGACAAGTCAGGTTTGGAAATATATTACAGTAACTGTCTCTTCATAATGGGATTATTGGTATTTTTATTTTCTTCATATTTTCCACATGATCTAAATCTAATTTTATTTAGTAATCAGAAAAAACATGCATAATTTAAATAGCACACTGAAAAATTTGGTCCCAGAACTGCATCAGTCCATATGGGGCAGTGGAGCCTTACTCACTGCATCTGCTATAGTCAGTGCTGTTTTTATGACCTTGGTCTTTTTTCACATTACTTTAAAAAACATCCTATTATTTTTTGGACAACACTATTATTATCCATAGAGACAGTAAGAATTTGCTGATAAGAGTATCATTAAGAATAATTAATTTTGAGTTTTAAATAGAGCAAAACTGCAACCGAGCAGTTCTTGGCTCTGAATTTTTATCTTTTAAATATACTTCCTTGTAAATGTGCAGATCACCTTGGCTGTAAAGAGGACTATGCCTGTCCTCAGTGTGAATCGAGTTTTACCAGTGAGGAGATTCTTGCTGAGCATCTTCAGACCTTGCACCAGAAGCCTACAGAGGAGAAAGAATTTAAGTGCAATAACTGTGGGAAGAAATTCCCAGTTAAGCAGGCTTTGCAAAGACAGTGAGTATATTAAAGAACGTCTTTAAAATAACAAGTTGACAGTTTAACTATTTTATTTGTCTTTCTTGCCTTTGCATGTATGTATGTGTGTGTGTGTGTGTGTGTGTGTGTGTGTGTGTGTGAGAAGCAGAGAGAGATGAGGTATTTCACATTGACATTATTATTAACTCAGCTTTTCTTAATATACTATGTTGATTTTTGAAATATTCTGATTATGAATTTTAACAAGTAAACATTGTTTATGCAAATTAGTCTTTGTCCATCTAATAACTCACATTAAATATCAAGCTCATTGGCTTAATGTGAAATTCCAGTATGCCTAATTTAGCTAGTCTTTTCAGGTGACAGATCAAGTTTTAGTTGTCTGCATTTGATATCCCCTCTGGAATCTGTTAAAGAAAATTTAAGAAATGGAGAGTTCAGAGTATAAAGAATCCTTGGACATTTTGGAAAACACTTTATTTGACAGCATCTTTGGAGGAATAATTTAAAGATGAGGAAGTATACAATATGACGACATAATGACTAAAATGATCTTACACATTGCTCTATATGCTTTATTATCTTAGCAATTTATATTAATGACATAAAATTATTATTTTATTTAAATATTTTACAGGATCATGAATTATTAAAAGTGAGAAAGTAGGCACGTATATTTGTAAACTTTTATATTTTTACTGAAAGTTTTTTTTTTTTTTTTTTGAGTTGGAGTCTCACTCTGTCAACCAGGCTGGAGTGCAGTAGCACACTCATGGCCACCCCAGTGTCCACCAGCTGGGCTCCGCGATCCTTCCACCTCAGCCTTCCAAGTAGCCGAACTATAGGCATGTGCTACCATGTGGCTAATTTTTTGATTTATTGTAGAGACAAGGTCTTACCATGTTGCCCAGGCTGGTCGTGAACCTGCGGGCTCAGGCAATCCTCTTGCCTTGGCCCTCCAAAGTGCTGGGATTGCAGCCTTGAGCCACTGCAGAATTTTCATCAGAAAATTTAGTTTAAGTAATTTAAAGCATCTTTACTGATTCAGTGAGATTGTAGTTTATCATTTTCTTGAAACCAATTATTCTAGCATAAATGATATTGTCTCATCCTGTCAACATGTCTTTCTCTTTTCTCTTTTGTTGTCCCTTCCATTTACTTTCTTACTCAAAACTTAGCTTTTATTTTTAACAGAATGTCACCTACATATGAACAGAAATTTTTAAGATTGTCTTAATGTTATATTTTTTATTACATTACAATTCTGAAATATGCTACCTTTCATATTAAAACTACTTCTGTATATTTTGTGTTGCAGCTTTTGCTTATAAACTTTGAGATGACATTTTCTGCTTAACACTTAAACTTTGTAATTGTTTAAAGCATTAAATCTTTTATAATAGCAGGAGAGTACATATTTAGAGATTTTTATACAGGTTCTTTTAAAAAAAGCAAGAGCTGTATACTTTTTTAATTTTAAAGATGTGGGGTATAATTCAGGGTTAGGTATACAAATGTTCATTATGCAAATACCCTAGGCTGTATACTTTTAAATAAATAAACTTTAAATTACATTCAAGTCAGCTTCGATTGTATTTAGTATTCTATTTTCATACAAAAGATACCTTTGCTGAGCTGGGGCTTATATTAATAGTCACATAAGGTGCTACTAAAATTTTAAAGGCAAAAGACAAAATGAAAAGAGGGATAGTGAACGTGACTTTATTCAGAGTTGGCATATTCTTATATTTTTGTCTTAGATTTCCAATGTTTGCTTCTATCTTTCTTTTTTTTCCTCTTTTTCTTTAGTGTTCTTCAGTGCACAGCAAAAAGCAGTCTGAAGGATTCTTCACGAAGTTTTCAGTGTTCTGTTTGCAATTCTTCCTTCAGTTCAGCATCAAGGTTTTGTGTCTGAGTTATCAGATGGCTATTATGTAATTGTGGGTCATTTTTCACATGCATGCTTTCATAGTTTTTAGTAATTTGGTTATTACATGGCTACAGAATTTAAATGCTGTTCTTCTTACCTGCAGAGGTCATGCATGAAATGACCCTAAAACTCTACTAGGGAGCATGTGTTACAAAAGCTTGTTGTGATGTTTGAATTTTTAGATGTGTCTTCACCATTTCTTCTCCTTGTTCCACTTTGCTGGTTGTTTTATAGTTTTGAGCAGCACCAGGAGACTTGCCGGGGGGATGCCAGGTTTGTGTGCAAGGCTGACAGCTGTGGAAAGAGACTGAAGAGCAAGGATGCCCTGAAAAGACACCAGGAAAATGTCCACACTGGTGAGGAGACATTGGAGGGTCGTTTGAAAAGGGGCTTCCTTTCCTTAGGCCACAGTGATCTGTTTTTAATTCCCACTCTCGAGGAGAGAGCTGACTTTTCCATTGTGTTTCACACAGATGTGGAGCTCCGGCAGTGGATTTTTTTCTTTCACTGAACACTATTTCTTTTTCAAGTTGATTTCAGCAGTACTTGTCATCTTTTCCGTCTCTGAATTAATCATAACTGTAAACGTCAGCTAAAGTCTAGTTATGCCTGGTTGTCAGGTGTGTTAAGAATTTATATTTTTAAAATAACAAATGTTTCAGCATATGAAATTTCTTTTATAGATTGTTAAAATCGACAGTTATAGGTATATTTTGAAGTTATTAAATGATGTACTTCTGTCTTAATATTTTTACAGTAATATCTGATTTTAAAAAATGCTTACAGTTCTATAATTGAGAACATTTCTAACTATATTTTGAAATGGGTATTGAATATGTATGGATCAATAAAACAAATACCATTTGAATTCCTTCTAGTGGCTAGCTAAACAATAAAACAAATAAAACATTTGACTGCCCCTGAGGTTTATCTGCTTAGCACATGGTAGGCAGTCAGCACATGTATTTTAGTTTAGAACCTGAATCTATTGCACTGAGTTGAACAGATGACTGTATGGTCACGGTTAACTTTTTACTTCCTCAATCCTCCTCCCCAAAGGAGGTTGAGGTTCATGGTATTCCACATACTCTGTGCATGCCCTTTTCTCAGGGGTTTTACTTCCCCTTGTTTCTGGGAACTGGATGGAAATATGTCTCTGGATGTAGGGGAAAGTGAATTTCTTTTCTCTCCCCTCTTGTTTATTCTCACATTCAGGTGGAAGTACCCAGCATTGGTATCCATTGTTTATTCATTGTCCAAGAAGTATCTTTCTGAGTAATAATAAAGGTATAGAGGCCAATATGAGCATGACTGCTGGCTCCAACTTTGTGTCGTTGGTTTGGGCTGCACATTAAGTGCTGTCATACACAAAAGCTCTGGGTGGTGGAAGCAGGCATGGGAAATACACCTTCAGATTGGTGCCCATCACTGGGACTTTGCAGTGTTCTGGTTTTATTCTTTCCTTTTTAAGAATATATCATTGATTCGGTGAAGATGGCATTTTTCTGAATTCAGTGCATTGAGGCCTTCCTTATGATTGCAAAAGGCAAGCTTAACTTTTTGATCGACTAGCCTTCATAGTTTTTTTAAAAAATGCTCTCTGGTTAAAATGCTATCCTTAATTTTCTTCTTCTATGTCTGCAATATATTGTAACAAAACTTTCCTATCAGTTTTAAAGTTTACCTTGCTGAACTAAGTAAAAAAACAGATGTGTACTGAAACTCTGGACACTTGCATTCTTGTTACTGAGCATGTGGTCTTCAGGGCTGTGCTGTAAGCATAATTTCTTTGAGACTTCTTGTAATTGGCCTTGGATATTACTGATTCTGGAAATTCATGGTGATTTTGTAGGAAATAATTCATAAAAGGAAAGTCTGTTTCATTATTATTTTTCTATGTTGTGGATCATATAAAATGTGAAATCTTGCCGCATCTTAGCTAAAAATTATGCGCCGTATCTCTTGCTGGTGTTGGTACATGATTTCATTCTCTCATTCATCGTCTCTTTCTAGCTTTTCCCTTTCCTTTGTGGCTTACACATTTGGGGAAATAATATTCCCTATCAGGAACAGCAAGCAAAGCCACGCTCATCTATATGGTTGTAGAATTCTTTATCAGGGAAAGGAAAAAGTATTCAAAGAAAGAGAAGATCTTGCAGCTTCTACTTATGATGGCAAATATTCTTTGTTAGGTGATATGAATCGAGGATACTGAGAGGAGAGAAGCTGAATTTTAAAATATGGATCACATTTTTTTCATAGAAGCCATGACCTGTAGGTAGATTCTTACACCAGTTCCTAGAAATATACTTAATCCATAGTGTGTTGAAACTCAAGTAATGTATTCAGTACAGTTATATTAATTTCTTTTATTACCACCTACTGCTGTAAGTAATGTATTCCTAAATATTTTTGTAAGTTTAATCTGAAAGTCAAACATGAGAAAGTCAAACATGCCTAAATATAGAAAAACTAAAGTCATGTAAAATCTAATTATGACTTTGTTGATGCTGTCTTTGAAGCTTGGAAGTTGGTAGAGTGATGAGAATCTTCATAGTTACCCAAGAGGAAACAGAGTGAAGTTCTGAGTTCCTCAACCCCCTTCCCATCTTTCTCTTTTGCTTAGCTTCTGTGGATGCTAACAAAGAGGCCTTATGTTTATGGGAGATAACATTTATCTACATTCTCAGATGAATAGTCATAAGCTTTTCCTGTATATCTTCTCAAAGAAACTAGGATTTCAGTTCTGGAACGAAGAGAAGAACACATGAGGAGAAGAGAGAAGGTTGAAGAGTGGGGATGGTGATTTGATGTGTTCCCTTTGATACCTGCAAGAGGAGCAGTGGCAGGAGTGTGGGGATAAAGTGAGAGGGGTGGGTGGAGAAATCTTCTTTCTCGTCTCCTTTTCTGATCTACCTAGCAGGAAAGGATAGGGCCTTGTCTCAAGGAGCAGCTGCTGTGAGGAATGAGACAAGGAAAATGAAGGATTGTGGGTGGACAGTGGACCTTTCCAACTAGTGGGAACTGAAAAAGAGGGAATGTTCTTTCTCATGGCTCCTCATGATATGTAAAGCGAATTGATGACCAAATATATGCTATCAGATATTCATATTGCTTGGGAGAATTTTTAGTAGCCATTTTATTTGTCAATCACTATGAAAAATTTTCATGGCTATAATATTTAGCATGCTAAAATCAGTCAATTAAATGATATATCTTGAATAATAAGACAAAATTTGTACTTTCCATTTTCTAAAAGTATGTTTCTCTTCATAAATATAGTCCTATAATGAAAACAAAAACCACTTTGCAATATTGGTTTTACTCATTTTGGATTTGCTTCATTATAATAGAGAAGTGGGTGGAGAAGTGGACGGGGTTGAGACTGGGACAGGAATGGGTTAGTCATTGTTGGGGCTAGATGATAGATGCTTGGTGGTTTATTATGTCATATACTTACTTTTTGTATATTTGAAATCAATCAATTAAAAGTTGAGAAACCATTTTATAGTTATTAATTGTGATACAGGTGATATTTTTATCACATCTCATTTAAAAAATGTTTTATTGACTATTTCTATAACCCCCCGTGAGATTTGAAATATGAAACGAGCTACTATAAACATAATTACTATGTAAGAAGACAAAATTGGGCTCTGTTTTTATTTGTGTAGCAAACAAATTACCAATACAGTGTTTTATTGTACTTTATTTCTTAACACTAATTTGATAAAGCATATACTTATAGATTTTATGAGTATAGTACTGAAAAGAGTAATCTATATGTTTCATTGTTAAAAATCCAGCTGATCAAATAAAATATTCTGTTGAAGTATAAAGGAAGTAGAAAAATCACATTATGAATTAATAAATCTGCTTTTTCCTTCATGAACACATATGGTTAATTTTCATTTTGATTTTATTCTTTGTGAATATGTGCTTTTCTCTTTTAATACTATGTAGTGCATGGGAAAGTAAAAGGCCTATTTTATATAGGTAGAGGGTGGTATATGAAGCTGAAAATCTTTTAAATTTAAAAATAAAGGATTTCAAATACAACTTACTCTTTAACTGAGTTTAATGGATATGTCTGTAACACTGAATAGTTTAGAACTCTAAATTATGAAGGTGAAATTATATATCACCTAGGAACACTATCTGTTTCTCCTCTTAATAGTCTCATTTAAATCATGATGCTCTTTTATTTCTATTTTAGGAGATCCTAAGAAAAAGCTCATATGTTCAGTGTGCAATAAAAAGTGTTCTTCAGCATCAAGCCTACAAGAACATAGAAAGGTCAGTAAGATAAAGATTAACTCTGGTCACAGTATAAGATCTTTTAGTAATTTAGAGTGTTTTCCAAGTGCATTTTTTAGATGATTTGTAAAGTCAGAGCTTTGTCATTAATTTAAGTACTAATATATTCTAGAATGCAAGACTGACATGCAGAAAAGTAAACTGCAAAATGACATTTTGAGTTGTTTATTGTTGCTCAGTTAATTAGAAATATTTCTTTAATGCCAAGTGTCATGTCTAGCTGAGTTCTTCACTTATAACACACCATCAATATCTAGTTTTCAAGCTTTGTCAGTCAGTATTTGCTCAGGAAGTATAAATCTATGAGGAAACCATACATTTTTGTATATTTATAGCATGCTGAGCAGTGGCATTTGGCTACAGAAATGGATGCATATTATAGCTTCAACTGTGACAACAGAGACAAGAGTTGCATTATTTTGAAACGCTAAAAATAATAGAATATAATGTAATAAAATGAATTATTAACATATCTTATTGAATCTAATTTTACTTTATTACATTTTTAACCTAATGTGATAAAGCGTGCACTCAATAGATTGTATGTTCAAATATTGTTAGAAGAAACATGATTATATTAGGAGAAAATACATTTAACATATTTTATAACAAGTATAAAATTTACTGTTATTATTTTAATGTGTAAAGTTAATCTGAAAAATAAATGGCAATTATTAACTCTAACAACATTAGTAACTTATTAATGACTTTACAATGAAATAGAGTTAAACTGGAACTTTGATTTTTGTTTGCATTATTGAAAGGGCCCAGAATATCCATATTATTTTTTATTATTATAATAAAGATATGAATATTCATTTCCTAATTTCACATATTGTTTTTTAAAAATAGTTAGGAGCATGAAATATTTTCTTTTATTTATTTTATACCAAAGGAGAGGGGAGATGGTACTAGTGAAAGTAAAATTTTGCTTTTGTTGTGGTTTGTAAAATGAATTTTATTTCTATGTTTACATATAGATGTATTTCAGTGTAATTTGACAGTACTTAAAATTCATATGATTTTTAATTCAGTAGCTCCAGCCATGTGCTGTGAATTTGACTTATAACATATGAGATAGATGGTTGCGTTGACATATCTGAGTTTATTTGCTATATGCTGGGTGACTTTGATCCTTACACAGAAATAGCAGGACAAGCACTGGACTGGAAGTGAGGGCAGTGAACTTCTTATTCTTCATCACTAACTCTCCATGAAACATCGGCCCTTTGATTTCCCATATATAAAATGGGACATTAGACTGATCAGTGTTCTTTTGTTCTTTGAGTGCCATGAAACTACTTTTTTTTTTCAGTTTCTGTGGTGATTTTCATTAGATTGTTTTAAAATATGGAATACTTTATGTATTTGTGTGTCATCCTTGTCCAGAGGCCATGCTAATCTTCTCTGTAGTCTTCTGATTTTAGTATCTGTGCTGCTGAAGTAAGCACGTTCCAAAGAAGTTTTGCACAGAATGCCAATCCAGAGAACCCTCCTCTTAGGTCTCTCTTTCTTCTTCCCTATCACCCTTATGGCTTCTGAAGCTGAACCCTATTCTGAGACATAGAGATTAAGTTTACTGGAATAGACACTTTAAAAATATCTTCTTACTTTTATAATTTCATGATTTATTTCTCTGTCCTTTGTAAATCTTGAGGTTGAAATTTAAGCTATTTAACCAAATGGAGTGTTTCAGCAAAGTTCACTGTGGAGCATACTTCTGAATAATGTCCCCTTTTCCATTTATTTTTGTCATTATACAAGAACTTTTTTCCCCTGAAAGGAGTATCTTGGTAAAAAATCCTACTTGATGGTGGTAAGATGCAGGAACTATAATTCACACGTCCTGTATGGTCTTTGCAGAATGTTAATAACTTATTATACTAGGCTCAATGCAGCCCCTCCTTCATTACGGCATAGCCTCTCGCTATTCAACCTTTCCGAATCCATAGACAATTTTTGTAGACTATGATTTTGACTATTCTTGTAGTTGAGTATGTCTAATGTCTAATAGAGTTTGCAGTATTTAACCTTGCCAGTAGATGATAATTTATGACAATGCCAAATCATAGTATATCTAGTTATCTTAAATTACTGTATATTAACCTATATTACAATAAGGCATATTAAGATCATTCATAAATTATTTAATTTGGGACTTTAAATTGTAAAATATTACCCACCAGGTCAATTTGGTACATTGCAAATTTTCTAAAAATATGCTTTTCTTAGCATCAGGCATAATTAAATTGTATTACCTGTCATTTTTATTTAAAATATGACTTTTAAAATTAAGCCTTTCAGGAATTTTGAAAATGTTTTTTTGCCTGAATTTTTTACTATGAATAAGATAGTCAATGCAAAAATGCTTTCATGTGTAGCAAATTTTCTCTTTTATAATTTTGGGAATATCAATTCATTTCAACCTTGAGAAACATTTTATGTTTTAGAAGACCAGAGACTTAAGAAGTGAACAAATAGGAGTATTCTGCAGTGTTTTATTTATTTAACAGTTACCATTTTATATATGGATTAATACTTTAAAATTTTTTTATATACCAGTAAATTTTAACATTGAAAATGAACATTAAATGAAAGTTTTCATCTATGTATGTCTTACAAGTATAACATTTTTTAACAGTGCCTTGTCATTTAAATTGTATGTTATATGTTACAGAAACAGAGTTTAAGAATATAAATTTGCTCTTACTGTCTTTAACTATTACACATTATATCATTGGTCCCGAAACACATGTGTTTGACTGAAGCCTCTGTGAAGGTCTTTGATGATTTAAGAGGCTGCCTCCAATGTATCTTAGCCTGGAAGAGTTTCTTCTGGGCTATGCGGTACTAGCATTCTGAGCACTTGTGCAGGTGGTTGTGTAGATCCCACGCTGCTTTCTAAAGGAACTCTTTGGATTCCAGATATCCCCTGATCAAGATTAGATGCCACGCTTGTGAAATGACATGTTTTGGCTTCTGCCTGGCCTTTTCCCTTCTTTTCATAACTGAGTTTATTGACTCACCAAAATAGTGTGATACTCTTGTTCTTTGGAATGATCAACAGGTCTAATAGAAGGCTTCAAGCAATGTATTCCTTTTAGAAAAGAATACATTATTTCTGATAGTAAATCTGGCTTCTACTTTTCATAACGCCTGTCCAGTTTCTCTGCTTCAGTGTCTGGGAGGGAAATAACTAATTTAATATTTAATTAAAATACTTATATTAGCTAATTATTTACTCACATTACATTCTCCATTATGTTTTTTTTTTTTTTTGAGTTGGAGTCTCACTCTGTCACCCAGACTGGAGTGCAGCGGCCGCTCCCGGCCACCGCAGCCTCGACCCGCTGGGCTCCGGTGATCCTTCCGCCTCAGCCTTCAAAGTAGCTGGAACTACAGGCGCGCGCTACCACGTCCGGCTAATTTTTTGATTTATTGTAGAGATGAGGTCTCACTTGCCCAGGCGGGTCTCGAACCCGCGGGCTCAGGCAATCCACTCACCTCA
>CAUYQG010282113.1:0-33075 GCA_963574415.1 Tarsius wallacei | reverse complement strand
TTAAGGTTTCCCTAAGTTTCTTTAAAGGGACCTTAAATAGTTCCTTTAGTTGATGCAAGTTTTATACACCAATTCTTTTTTTTTTTTTTCTTAAAGATGTGGGGTAAAATCAGGGTTAGATATACAAATGTTCATTATGCATACATTATGGGTTTGAGCACAGTTTTAATCTACAATAATTCTCTAATATCAGATCTTATATTAGACAGTATATAAAACTCCAAGTTCTAATGTTTAACTACAAAAATATGATCACTATGCTTACAGAGAAAGCTTCTTAGGAGAAAAATGCTATTTATTAAAATCTATCTTCTCTACTCAAATCACTCTATGAAAAAGATACCTGCATGCACATTTATCGCAGCATTATTTACAATAGCAAAAACATGGAACCAACTGTGCTGCCCATCGAAACAGAACTGGATAAAAAAATGTGGGGTTCGGCACGGTGGCTCAAGCCTGTAATCCCAGCACTTTGGGAGGCCGAGGTAAGTGAATTGCCTGAGCCCACGGGTTCGGGAACATCCTGGGCAACTTGGCGAGATAGCATCTCTGCAGTAAATAAAAAAATTTAGCTGGGTATGGTAGTGCGCGCTTGTAGTTCCTGTTACTTGGAAGGTTGAGGCAGAAGGATCGCCAGAGCCAGGTTGATGCTGGGGTGGCCGTGACTGTGCTACTGCACTCCAGCCTAGGTGAAAGAGTGAGACTCCAACTCCAAAAATAACACAGCAAAATATAAAATGGTACATATACATGACGGAGTGTTATGCAGCCATAAAGAAGGACAAAATTATGAACTTTGCAGCAACTTGGATGGACTTAGAGGCTATAATACTCAGTGATCTACCACAGAAGCAAAGAACTAAGTATCACATGTTCTTACTCATAAGTGGACCTTGAACGATGATCATAATACAATAAGAAAGGGATTGGCAGTAGTGGGAAACTGCCAGGGGAGGTGGGAGAAGGACACACCTCATCAACAAGGGAACCTGCATAATGAACATTCGTATACCTAACCCTGAATTGTACCCATATATTTAAAATTAAAGATTAAACACAAATCTATCTTCTCTTTCTGCTACTTCTTTTATCCTAATTGCAGGAAAGTAATGGTCAATAATCCTGTTTTGAAGACCATAAAATTAAAAAGAGAGAGAGAGAAAACACATCTAGAGTAAAAAATAAAAATATATATTCTGGAAGAAAAGCAATTACTCAAATAAGAATGTCACTAAAAGTAGCTCGATTAGCCTTATTTCTTATGAAGTATAGTCACTAAGCCAACAATCTAAGCATTTTCAATATACTCACAGATATAAGTGAAGGAATGACTTCCTAGCATCTGGCCTGATCTACTCTGCCACATAATCACAGCAATTCTAGCCAGACTGGGTTGTGTGGAAAACAAACAAACAAACAAACTGAAAAAGTCCACCTGAAAATATATTCATTGCTTGGTTGTTATGCAATATCCCCATTGCCTAAAAGAGATTACCTCACATAAGCCCAGTTGTGTGAACCTGAGTTTGTCTGTGAAGACGCATTTGGAGAAATAGTCTAGCAAACTCCAGATCACAGAGGAACCTGAAAGGCTATTGTTGCCAAGTTGACCAAATTAGGCAGAATCATTCTAAACCGTTTAGATGCCAGACCATTCTCTCTGTAGACCTCAATAACACTGTTTCTGTTTCAACAGATTAAATATTCTCTCCTGGATTAAGTACATAACAGTCCTATCAACTATAAAGGCCATCTTCCAAAATACTAATAAGATCCTGTCTTTGTAAATTGCAAATCTAGACATTTCAGACGGACACAAATAGAATAAAAGGGGTATTTGATTAAGCCATTTTTATTTCAGGTGGTTCATGATTTGTTTCCATGCTGCAGATATTAGAGAGATGTGTTTTGGATCTTTTCCCACTCTGCGTGTTTTACAGCATATCCAAAGTTGGGTTCCTCTGTGTAAACATCTGCATCGGCCCCACAGGCATAAATAGACCCTGCAACATAGAAGTCAGCATGAGGTTTTGTCCCAAGCCATCACTCAATTCGGACAGTGACTGCTTGAACACCCGCAGTTCCTGTAAAACTTTTCCTAGTGCTGATAATTTTTCTCTGGTTTCATTTTGCCACTTGTTGAACATTTTGAAATGCTCAGCGTTGCAGAACAATGACTTGAGTTGTCTAATGTAGGTGGTGTTCTTGACTGCTGCAGCATTTTCCCCCTTGGGTCTTTTGGGGAAGGCAGGCCCATGTCGAGGGATGCTTTTCACACCCATCGTCTCCACCTGGAGCAGAAGTGTGGTGTCCTTCTCTTCCAGTGTGTACCTTGTCAAGGCTTTAATATGCATAAAAAAGATGTTAACATTAGACTAAGATGTGCTGGTCTTTAAAAAATATGACTTTATCCTTGTGGCCACATAGAATAATTGCTCTCCAGGTACTCACTGGTAAGAATAACTTTGAAGTATCTATACTTGAATTCCTATTCAAAAACCCATTGAGAGAAATATTTGTGGAGGTTTACCTAGGAAGGAAAGGTTCTAAAATTTATTCATAGATTACAGTAATAATCAAAAAGTCACCTCTCTATTATTGGACAGGCATCTTGTTGAATTTACCTTTTTAATTAAAAAAAAGATTTTTTTTACTTCCTTGCACTTCAGGCTATATGGAAAACTGTTATAAGGAACACCCTATGCACGAGTATCATGTGTACTCTACAGTTACAGCTGAGATGTTCCCTGCACCCCACAGTGATTCTCTGAGATGACTCACAGTAGAAATGCTACTTCATACTGAATAGCAGAACCAGGGTACTGAAAAAAATAAATTTTAACCTATGAACCATGAAATGAATAACTGATCCTGCTTCTGTCTCTGTATTGACTGCTAGAAATCTTAGAACTGTTTTTTTATCCAACCTCTGAAAATATACAGAAATCATGGCACAGATTGAGTAATCTAATTTCACTTCTGATGGCATCCTTCTCTCCCCTTGTTTATTTTTTGCCTCCTATTTCTGCTTTTAAAAAAATCTTATTGTACTAAATACTTCTTCCAAAATAAAACAGAATGTTAATGGTAAGTGGTGTTAGAATGGGTGTTAGAATGTCTTTTCATGTTCAAAGACCTTCTCAAAACAATGACTAGGCCAGAGACAGAGGTCTGACACTGTCATAGTTTGAGATCTTTTGGAAGCGGATTCTGAAACAAAAATGGAGTACAGAGTGCAAGATATCTATTAGGGCATACCCTTGGGGTCAACCCCTGAGGTTGGAAGCGGAAGGAAATGGAGTTGAACAGAGCAAGAAGTTGAAATGCAATGCATGCTGGACAATAGCCTCTGTTGCCACAGGGAGCTCTGACTAAAAGAGAAGGGTACGTACACCCTCTGCCTCAGTCACTCATTGGACATTAACTTGGGCAAGGTGACTCTCTGCAACTGACATCATCCTCAAAAGGGCTGACCATGGAATGCTGTCTGCTGACTGCATGCCCAGCAGCTATCCTTTAAAAGAGAAAGGTATTTCACAAATACTCAGTAAGTTAGACACCCTAAGGAAAGCACAACATCCTGGGGAAGTTAAATACCCTTGATAAGATATGTTGGTCATAAGGTTATATGCTAGTCCAATCTCCTTTTACCCTGCCTAGAGATAATCTAGGCTATATTTTCCTGAATGGCCATGAGTTGAGTGATAAGCATTTCATAAGCACTGATTTGATACACAAAGTCTATTGTGCCTCACTGGTGCTACACACAACCTAGACGTTATTGAGAGCTCGAAGTAGGGACCATCTGCCTTTGTTTTATGTTGCTATATCAGAATTCCACAAATTGGGTAATTTATAATGAGCAGAAATGTATTTGGCTCATGGTTCTGGAGACTGACTTGTCCAAGAACATGGTGACGGCATCTGGAGAGGGCCTTTGTGCTGCATCATCACAGGGCAGGAGACAGCTGGGCAAGAGGACGCAGGAGCAGGGGAGCCGGAGGGGTCCAAACTCACTTCTACCCCCGGCCCACCCTTGTGATGACTCACCCAGTCCTGCGACAACATTGGTCCATTCGTGAGGGAGGGCTCATACAAGCAAATAATCACTTCTCATTAGGCCCCGCCGCTCAGCATGGCTGGGCTGAGGGTTAGGTTTCCAACACGTGAACGTTGAGAGACACTTTTAAGCCACAGCATGACCCTGCCATCTCTCCTGCTCATGCTTCCTGTCATTACAGTATTGTCACAGGGAGCGCTGGCTTCGTAAAAAGTCCTCCGGCTTCATACATTGTTGTAGTTATAAACAAGGAAGGTTGCTCTTGAAAAACTTTTACCATGTGGCCTGAAACACTGAATAATTAGGTAGTTTGATTTATCAGCATAGTGTCCTATATTGGTATTAATAATACTTTTTTTTGGTTCGCTTACAAAGTTTGTTACCCAATTTCTACCCCCTTCAAGCCAAACTCCAAATTATCACATTCTTCAAGTTCCATGAGTACATAAATTGTTCATACATTTAAAATAAAATGTGTGTGTGAAATAAATGCTAGCGGTGATTGTATGTAAAAAATAGTTTGCATGGTGCCTCATACGAGCTATGGATTTTTTTCATTTTTAAACCGGAATACGTTTCTTTCCTTTTAAATGAAAACAAATAGTCATCGTGAGTTTTTCCTGTTTTTGTGTGTTCATTTTATTTTTGGTCTATTTTTGTCTCTCATCTCTTTATGTTTAACTGGCATAGACCTTAAAGATCTTCTGGCCTAAGTCTTGCTTCAAATGCAAACGCCAGGATTCTGAGAGGTCGATAAGGACCCACTTACGAGGGAAAAGTCAGGATTACAAGCAGCCTTTCCCTCTCCCACCTTAGTGCCTTTCCTCTCCCATTGCTTCATTTATTTACGTTAATAGCTCTAATAAATCAGTAGCATGAAAATATTTCCCATGCATCGTGTCTGTGTTGTTAAGATATCTTCTCCTTTTCAAATCCCCTCTTGAAATATTTTTTAAATAGCTCTCTTGAGTACATCGCTGCGACAACCGAGGATGAACTTTGTTTTTACCAGCAAGTGTATGCTTGACATCAGGCCTCACTTGCTGAATTTCTTTAACTTGGTGAATGAAGGATGGACACATTGTTAAGCAAAGAGCACCTGCTTCCAGGCTGTCCAGACACACCTGAGCATCAGACAACCGGATGCATTTAGAGGCTGGAGAGATGTACACATCAGTCCTTCTCATTGAGAGGAAAGGTAGCTTAAGTAGGGCTGACTTGTTACGACATTTATTTAGTTCTTGGATTGACTGACAAGCCTGTTAATGTATTCCCTGAACTTTATTAATGTAATTGGAAAACTGCCCACATGTCAATCAAATTCTAATAAGTAATTATATTCATAAATACTGTAAAATTATTAGCATTTACGTTGAACCAATCATGCACTTTCAAAACAGTAACGTAGCTTCTCTTTCTCTCACTCTCTCTCACTTTTTATTTTGAGGTGGGGGTCTTACTCTGTCACCCAGGCTGGAGCGTAGTGGCATGCTCATGGCTCACTGCAGCCTTGAATTCCTGGGCTCAAGCTATTCTCCTGCCTCAGCCTCCTGAGTAGCTGAGACTACAGGGGTGAGCCCCCATGCCCTGTTGTTGTTATTATTATTAGTAGTAGTAGTAGAGACGAGGTCTGTCTGTGTTACCCAGGCTGATCTCGAACTCCTGGACTCAAGCAATCCTCCTGTCTCAGTCTCCCATAGTGTTGGATTGCAGGCATGAGCCACTGCGCCTGGCCAGATTTTCTTTCTTTTAGTGTAACAAAATATTTATTTATTTATTTATTTGTTTGTTTATTTATTTATTTATTTATTTTTGAGTTGCAGTCTCACTCTGTCGCCCAGGCTGGAGTGCAGTGGCTGCTCCCAGCCACCGCAGCCTAGACCTGCTGGGCTCCGGCGATCCTTCTGCCTCAGCCTTCCGAGTAGCCGGAATTACAGGCATGCGTTACCACGCCCGGCTGATTTTTGATTTATTGTAGAGATGAGGTCTCCCCAAGTTGCCCGGGCGGGTCTTGAACCCGCGGGCTCAGGCAATCCACTCACCTCAGCCTCCCAAAGTGCGGGATGACAGGCTGAGCCACCAAGCCCAGCTGTAACCAAATATTTAACAGAGAACATTCAATAGGTACGTTCCTAGCTGTTCGAAAATTCACAGATGGCCAAAAATAAAAGGTGCTATAGTAAGGCATGAAAAAGTTTTTAAAATGTAAACAATATTAAACAATTTATGTAATATAAAATTTTAAAAAATCCTATGAGCATTAAACATGTGCTGGACAGGGCTTAAATATCCACAGTCTGGCTTAAAGTATAGGACTAACGTGGGGCAAGAGAAAAGGCAAAAAGGAAGGGGATAGATTTGTTACAGAGAAATATATCATTTAAGCCTACAAGTTAAAACGCACAAGCAAAATGTCTGTATCTTAAATGACTGGCATATGTTATTGTCCGAGTACACATTTTCTTACATAATGAACATCTTTTATATTCTTTGAGCTAGAAACTCAAGTCAAAGGGCACAGAACTGGACAAGAGAACAGGATTAGGCTTGGATAACATAAGAAATGTGTTTTTGTCTTATAATCTCATGTCAGTTTTTGAAGTTGGGAAAATTCCTGCCCTTGGGGAGTCCTGGAATAATCTCTGAACAAAGATGGAAAATTTTATTACATTCTCATATGCTACTTTTAAACAGTTAACATCATGACAGTCCACAATAATCTGTAATAAGGAAAAACACTGGCAAAATTCATGGACTTATTTTTCAATTTATGTTTTCCTCCTTAAAGATTATTGTTTAATTAAGAAGTTTAACCTTGTCACAAAGTTAAAATATTTATTGTGCTGACAATTGAAGCTGTATTTGAATTCTGGTTTACCTTTATGTAAGGGAATAAAGCTCAGTTAATAAGATTATAGATCAACAATTCCTTCCAGACTTAAGCTGTATACCTAAGTGAATTTTTAGCTTAGACTTATTGAAAGGTAAACTCAGAGATAGTACAACTAGCTTGCTCACACAACTTTTGTATTAAGAATAAAACATTCATACACTGGTACCTCGTTATCATATAATTTGTTATAAATTTTACTTAGAAATATTGCAATGTTATTTTTTTAGTTCCATAGTGCATAATATCTCTATATATTACGTGATTAATGATAAAGCATAGGAGATAATGTAAAAGGGCAAAGATAAACATTTTCCATTCTCCTAGTATTATAATTGCATTTTTCTTGAAAAGCATTTGCACGTAGGGTACCTGTGCGCTTACATTTTAGCATGCAAGAGAAGCAAAATAATTTGATGATTCTGTTTATATTTGGAGACTTAAAGTTAGTCAGTGTGACTTATGATATTTTTAAAGCAAATCAAAGTATAAACCGTTGTGTACCTACTTTTCAATCCTTCCACATTTGAGAAATGCCATTATAGAAGGCTATTCCTTTTCACTGTGATTTAAATCAAAATCAAAGAGGTTGGATTGAGACAGAGCACTAGAAGTCTTGGAAAATTGCTTTTAGAGGGAGGTGACACATAACACTAATAAGGGTATCTAATCCCAAACCAGGTGGAGTCAGGATCAGTAGGAGGCCCAAGCTTCACCTGTATGGTGACCACTTATGTCCCTAACACTGAATTGTACCCCACATCTTTAAAATAAAAATAAATACACAAATAAAGAGTTACTATCTGTATTTTAAAATGCTCTAATTGTCAATGTATCTATCCTAGGTTTTCAAATATTTAATGTGTCAATCACGGGCTCTCAAAGCTTTAATGAAGGAGCAATTCAGAGGAAGATATGAAGTGAAGCATACACAAAAATCATAACATGGTATTCATGGATTTTTAAAAATCTTTGTAAGTGGGGATCTGTGTGCTTGTGATAGCCATAATGGTGTCTAGGAACATAAAGCCCTGAAGACAATGACAACACATATTTCAACATCGTTAAGTCGCAGTGAGTCATTGTGACGCCTAAATATTACTTTTTATATGTGTAAACATGTGTAAACATTTATTTAGAATGAGAAATAAACCACAACAAAATTCAGCTAAGAAGTTGGTAAATACTGCAAACATCACAAAAAATGTAGGAAATAAGAGATTTTTAATTAATTAATTTCCTGACAAATTGCTATAATGCCTTTTTGTCCACAATCTTTTGGCTTTATACTCTTTAATTGCCTCTCCATGGCTTAGAAAAATGTCTTTCAGTTGTGTCACTCATTACCAGTAAGATTGTATAAATTTTTAGAATTGTCAAATTTGGGAAAACTTCAATCAAGTTGTAAGATGTGGGGATTCTCTCCTGTCAGAAACAAACTATACATGTTACAATTGTATTTTTCAGTGATTTGACACAAAACATTGACAAAGAAACCATAAAATTCATAGTATGCTGCTACAATGAAGACACTGACAACATTACTTTAAAAATATATACATTTTAAAGATGTGGGGTACAATTCAGATTTAGGAGTACGAGTGGTCACCATACAAGTGACGTTTGGGCCTCCCTTTGGTCCCCACTTCACCTGGCTTGAGATCAGGTCCCCTTATGGATGTTATGTGCCCCCCTCCCTCCCCTGGCAGTGTCCTGCTACTGCCAGTCCCTTTCTTGATGTGTCCCTGATGCCTAAACACTTCGAAGCAGAGCTCTTCACAATGTAGCGGTTCTGAAAACGCATACCTTGCACAGTGAGATGCACCTGCATTGTTCTCGGCGTGTGTTGAGTCTGAACAGAACACGTGTATGGGCCGTCATCTGTCACGTCCACATTCTGTATCTGGAGGCTGTAGTCCCTTTTATTCAATGTTGAAATGGAAACGCGAGGATCCACTGACCACTTATCACCTCCCGCAAAAATAATACTTGACCGGTTCAGCCAGGCACCCTTTGAAGCTCCATCTTCCAAATAACACCTACAAATTACAGGAGATAGAACACTATTAATCAAAATGAAAATGAGAGACGACATTATTTTTGTTCTGAGCATTATTTCCTCCTGCTGAATTATAGCACAGCATCAAATGCAAACACCAGACATAAACTCAGGAGCACACTGATACACCTTCCATTTCCAATGCAAAGATGAAATGACACTTGAGCATGGTTTTGCATGTGTATTTCAACTCAGAGCTGGTTGCAGTCTTTTTAAATTCTGTCTATGTGACCAATACATCTCCAAAAGTTACATTAGTTCGAATAACACTTTTCTACATTGAGGCATATTTCTTTTATTGAAATTGCAAAAAATAGAATAGGTCTATGAGCTAGACTGATTCAATATCAAATACAACATACCAGATGCAGAAAGCATGGAACCACATACGTGTTTATTTCAAAAAATAGCATATTTGCAGATGGGTAAGCCTGTGCACTGAAACAATTAACAGCATTTTACTGATAAAACCATAACCTGCTGATTGCTCTCGTAATTAAATGTAGCAAACCTAATGCTTTTAGTAGCAATCGTTGCTGTCTTTCAATCAACAGACCAGTGTGTTTTTTCATTCATCCAACGACCACTTATAAGGGAACTATTTATGGATTCAAATACATGTTGCCCTTGTTCTCTAAAAGTTTTAGTCTAGTTAGGAAGACAGTCAAGCAAACCCATTATTACCATACGGACAAGAGAATATTTTGACGAAGTCACACACAAGACACATGAGAGACAACAGAGCTACTTGACTCGGAAAGGGTGTTGGGCAATTAAGGAAAGGCTTCCTGAAATAGAAAGTGCCTGAGAGGAAGAGGTGAGTCCGTAGAAGACACGGCATTCCAGACGGGTGCTGTTGGGGGCAAGGCCAGGTAAAAGCCAGCGGGTAGGGCCCTTAGGGAAGTACACGTCTGCGGAAGACCCAGAGAGGAGGAGGGAGGCCCTGCAGAGGTCCTCCAGAGCCAGGTGAGGGTGGCCAGCAGGACGACAGTCAAGAGATTCCAAGGCCAAACGCGAAGCCAAGTATCCAGGCATATTCTATGAAAAGATTCAAACATGCAGCTTTGCATCACAGAAGCCGGGCACATCAAGATTTACGACAGAAGGCAGCCGGTCATGTGCCAGTGATTCTGCTGAGGCCTGGAGTTCTAGGTTTCATCTTGCGAATTAAAGACTGGTTTTTTCTTAAATGAGTACAAAGCACAGCTACAGAAGGAAAACACACGCACATTTCGAAATGATTTGACAGCATTTCCACAGAACACCTTGGGGGATGGAACACGGTGTTTGAAATTGCTACAAAATGGCAAGCGGAAAGCAACTGGGTAGGCTGCAGTCAACTGCATGAAACTAATCCGTGGGGGGGGGGGGTGAGGCCCAAGGTACACTGCGGAATCTGACCTGCAGTCGGCGACCCCGCCCACCGACTCCTAGCCCTAGATGTCACAAAGGTCCTTGCTAATTGGAAAGCCTTTCCTTATGCATTTAATGAAGAAAATAAACCCCCTCGAATGATGTGGTTAAACCATTGTAGTGTATTGTCATTCTTAATGGGATGCAGGAAGGAGACAGAGGGACGTGCTTCCTGTTTCACAAGACCACGCTGGTGCTGGCAGGGGACAGTCCTCTGCAGTCCCACCGCCAGGACGGTGATCGTTCCCGGTCACTTGCTGTCTGGGCCGCCCAGCCCGTGGGGTGACCACGTCTGTGGCCTGCACACGCTCTCCTACTGCCGCTGGAAACCACGCCTTGGGGTATGGGGTGACATGCCCTTCACCACCAGGACATACTTGGAGACGTTTGGGCTAAGTGACGTGCCCCAGCCACAGTGTGACGGGTGGCAGAGCTGAATTCCTAACCATGTCTCTTTCCACATTCAACGTCCTCTCCACCTTAATGCAGATCAAAGACTTTCAAAATAGGTTTCAGAAGTGGGAAATGATTAGAATGTTGCAGAAATTACTGCAAGTAATTTCTTATTTACTGAATGTGACCAACTGCTTAACCTGTCCCATTCTAAAGGAAGCAGAAAATTAATTATTAACGGGTATTTTACCGTGAAAGTCTGATTTAGAACACTCTGCCGGGCACTGCCCTTCCCCTAGAGGCAGGGTCAGCTCTACTTTTGCTTGAGGGTGTCAGAAAGACTGAAGGGATTAACCGGTAGCTGTAGCATAAGCACAGTTCCTCTGTTTGGTGTACCAAGAGCTATCACAGAAGAACAGAATTAAACTGCGTCACTGTGATTTTAAAAAAAGGAGTCCTTTATGGTACCTTGGTTTGGACAACTATATTTTATAATTGTCACTGATCCCAATCCATAGTTTACACACACACACACACACACACACACACACACACACACGGAATAGCCTTGAATGAGACTCAGAAAAAGAAAATAAAGCTCATGCTTTATTACTTCTTCGAATTTCTTTCAGATTATTCCCAAACTATAATGCATCACTGAGTTCGAACATAAGTCAACTATCATATATGAAATTTTACAAATTGGGAATAGGAAGTATAAGTGTGATTTTATATTTAATAAAATCATATATGGAAAAAATATGTAGTTTAAGAGTCAAGTATTAGAGGAACACATCAAATATGTGAAATAAACCCAACACACAAAGACACATGTGTGTTTGATTAACTCTTATCATGATGATAAAGATTCCCTGAGCACAAGAACTGTGTCCTCTCATCCACCCTGTCCTCCATTTTCACCTTCATTTTTCCCTTGTAATACAAGGTGATATGCCTTGACACTTGCGTGCTATATTAAGGCATTCTGTAGGGAGAGAAGGTATGTGGGGTGTTGTGGGGCGGGGGAGAACAACCAGAATGAGGGGTTTGATAGCAATTGATTTTTGTACTCTTTGGGCACTAATATATTTCTTTTTCTTGGTTTAAGAACTGTGGTGTCCAAAAACATAAATCTGTTGGCATCCTGGCTTATACAGGTTGTATAATTCAGCAAGGATGATAAAGCAAGTTCATGAACAGCCATCATGAAGAACAGGAAGTGAAGAATATAGTAATTAAATTGTCATTTGATTTGGATTATTGTGCTTCCCTGAGAGTCTCTGCCTTCTGTCCTTGACCCTGACAGCCAGGTCTATTCTTCCCATGATAAACAGAAGGAGCATTTTAAAGCTTAAGCATCAATGGGGGCCATCAACATGCCTAAGCCTTCCGATATCATTCATATGCAAAGCACAAAGCTCTAGTCCTGACCCACACAGCCCCATAGAATCTGGCCTTCACACCCTCCTGACCAAGCTCCCATCCCTCTCTCCCTCCTCTCTCTGCTCTAGATTGGGGCCTTCTGCCGGTGCTTCCAACACAAAGGGCGTGCTCTAGACTCAGGAGTTCCCATTTGCTGTTGTCTACCCCACAATTCTCTGCACAACTCGTTTTCCATTTCCCTAGGTCTTCATCAAACTCCCTAATGTGTTAAATAATAACAATAACACCACTGTTCCCAACACTCCCATTAGACAAATTACCTATTGACTTGATTGATCATCGTCTGTCTTTGTCCACCAGAAGCAAGATTCAGAAATTTTGCCTATTTGGTCACGTCTATCTATTCCAACGCTTACACATAACAAACAACAAATGTAAATGCTTGTTGAGTGGAAGAATGAAGGCAAGCATTACGATACTTTTGGAAAAAGGAGTGCTATGGTAAAGTATATCAAAAGTCCCAAAGTGCAACCTAATTGGAAAAGCCAAGTCACACCCATATGAATGATGATAACATATAATTAAATGCAAATATACTAACACTAACTGCTGAATGATACAGAGGATGTGCTAAGTCATTTGTGGGTGAAGAACGGAGGCTCAGAATTAGGTGAACAGAGAAAACTGGTAAGTTGGGGCAGCAGTGGGCGGGGTGCAGGTGGCAGACAGAGCCATCGTGCTTTCGCACGATGCCTGGAAATAAGAGAGAACCACAGTCTTTCCTCAACACCTTGAGAGCCTTTTAAGTCACTGGACATTCTACCTAGCATGTGTCAGGCCTTGGTGGGCACTTGGCATGCATTATCCCATTGACTGCTCCCACAAACCTGTGGGTCAGGTGCTACTATTATCTTCATTTTGTAGACAAAGATATAAAGGTACCGGCAGGTTGTGAGAGGACAAGGCATTCTCAGCCACAGTGAAAGGCTATGCGACCCATTTTCAGAGTCAGACAGCAGCAAGCTGAGGGGCTCTCCCTTTTGAAAGTGGGGAAATCAGGGCGTAAGGGAGGAGTCGGTGACATGAGGGGGTCTGGTCGTGAATGGGGAAGGATGAGGTGGCAGTTCTCCCCTCAAACTCAGATCTCTGTGCTCTTTGGAATTCAAAACGGAACGCTTTAGCAGCGAGAGATCTTAGGATCCCTTTGACGTGCAGACAGTAGAATCATCTGAATAAAAATGTTCAATAACAAACACATCCTTTAATTGAGTATGGCATAGCTTTTCTTGATACTTTTTTTTTTAACACTTAAAGAAATCTGCTAAACTACCTATTTTGTAAGGAGATGAACACGGCAGTTCCAAAAATACCTTTCTCAGCATAAACTGTTAACACGATAGCAAATATCATGAAAAATACTTATATTTTCAGTCAATTATCTGGATGTTGTGTATACATAGATCCAGACACCTGGCTATTGGAAAACGTATAGAAAATGCTTGAATATTTCATTTTACTTCACAGTTATTAATTCTATAAACCCAGGCTCAGGAGTTAATGCTTTTCTAATAAGGATGGCGCTGGTGCTTCTAAATTCTTCTGATACATGATGTCAGGACATTTGGGGCAGTTTCCTCATTTGTGGGTATGAAGTCCCATTTGGTGACTGCCAGTTGATCAGACTGTGGGAATAATCCCCACAGACCCTGCCTGTGATAATATCTCCTGTGGTGATGGACTCTGAAAGGTGGACATCAGAGAGTATAGTGGAAATTAGCATATTTGGGCTATTTGCTATTTTTAAAGCTCTGTTAAGCGAAAAGCCTGTGGCTGCTGAGGACTGCTTTTTTTCCCCACTTATATCTTAAATTTCTTGTAACACAGTCCAAAAACATAAGTATGAACACCATTACTGGCATTCTACACAGCAGGATTTATTCAGCTCTATGGAGAGAGACCAGCTTTTCTCAAGACATGTTGATTAATGAAAGCTCCCATTAAAGGTACTAATTAATAAAACAAGAGAAGTACATTGTCCCACGGATTCAAAGCTCAACTGGGCGAAAATAATATTCCTATGAAGGAATTGGTCGACTACCCTCACAGCTCTCTTCACTGCATCACAAAGGCCTGTGTTTGACGGGAGATCATTCTCAGTCTATAAAAAAAACACAGGACCCCACACAATCTCCATGCTAATTCTTCTCACAGAGAGTTTTGGTGTCCTGACTTTCAGACCAAGATGAGGTAAGGGAAGTAAAGCAGAGATGAAACAGAAGAAATTTTACCCCCTGGTACCTGCCTTTGTATTTCAGGCACTCTCTTCTTAATATCTTGCGTGACAGTTACTCCCCAGATACTGCGTACGCGTGTACGCATACATAAAGTAGATGCTTATATAATAGAAATATTTCCTACACAATATCATTTTATGTAATATTATGATTGACAATACATCGAGTTCTCTCTTACAATGATTCTGAGACACAAATGACTCTTATGACCTTCCTATTTTGGCAGATGTCGGGAGGAGTCTTTGTCAAGGGTAGCGGGAAATCCAAGGCATCGGCAATTTGTCCAATGAGCTTCCATTTTTAATGAAGTACTCACCCTCATGGACGAAAAGAATTCTCATTTGAAATGTGTTTCAGGTGACATCTAAGTGAGAAATGACCTTCTCGGTACGGCCAGTGCAATACTGTTGTGTCGACGAGAGTAGTATTCCAACATCCCTGTGCGCCACATACTTTTCTAGTCATGTGTATAATTCTCGTTCAGTTCTCACAACAATCCATTGAGACGGGTACTGTCAAGTACTGTCATTATGACCATTACACCCATCTCACCATGAAGACGGTGAGGTACAGAGAGGCTAAGGAACCGTCAGAGGACTTGCTTGTTGACATTTGTGCTGCAGGGAAATAACTTTA
This sequence comes from Tarsius wallacei, assembly GCA_963574415.1. Classification (NCBI taxonomy): domain Eukaryota; kingdom Metazoa; phylum Chordata; class Mammalia; order Primates; family Tarsiidae; genus Tarsius; species Tarsius wallacei. The sequence goes on along the minus strand of CAUYQG010282113.1, from coordinate 17,944 downwards.
TTATGACATCACTGCACTGAACACGGGCCTAAGTGCCAAAGTAACATTAACGAAACATATACAGCTATTTTTTAGAAGAATAATCATGCCATGTTGGCCATCTTTTACTTCTTGTGTAGTAGCAAAAAGAGAAAAAGTAACAATGATTTTTTGTTTTGTGAGAGATATAGTTCTAATTTCTGTATCTTTCATTCTAGTTATTTTTTGTAATAATGAGATGATTTTCAAAATATCTTCTCTAAAGATGGAAAGATAGTAGTAACTTTCTAATTATAAGACCGAATTCTCAAACATCTTAAAATATCTTTGAGGGGAGAAAAAACCTAAAAAATAAATCCTTTGTGAATTTTTCTTGCTTTTTTCATATGAAACTATACCTGATGCTTTCCTGAAATCTGGGAACTTTATTTTTTTAAATTTTTTTTAAGAGGGAAAGAAAAAAAAGTTTATTTAAAAGTAAATTAGAGAAAGAAAAAGAAGGGAGAAAGAAAATTCACCTCCCCAAGGTGGGGGAGGGGGTCAAAGCCAGGAAGTGTGGTGACAGCCTTAGCTCAAAGAGCACGTGGCCACACCAGAGTGTAGCAAGGCAACGGCTGAAATCTGGGAACTTTAACGCAATGAAGTGATAGCAGAAATATGTGCCCTTTAGTTTTATTTTAATGCACCGTTTGGGTTCTTTAAGTCTGCTCTTTTTTCTGTCACCCAGGCTGGAGGGCAGTGGCGTGATCACAGCTCACTGTATCCCTTGAACTCATAAGCTCTCCCTCAGCCTCCAGAGTATCTGGAGCTACAGGTGTGAGCCACCATGTCTGGCTTTAAGTCTCTATTCATGAATATATATATATTTCTAACACTTTCGATACCGGGGAAGTCATTCAGATTTGGTTATAGATGAATCACATTTCCAAGCATTAAAAGCATTCATTTTCACCCATAATTGAACCACGATTTTCTATAATGCCCCAAATGGCCTTATCTTATTCTGTCCATAATCTCATTAAAGTCAATCCTCCATGTGAGACTGTGCGTTTAGAAGTCATTTTTATAGATAGGATGCTTCAAGACACGATTTGCAAATAGCATGTGAGTTGACATTAATTAAGAAAAATAATCATGGGAAGAGTGAAAGATATCCTGCACATTACGATGAAAGAAGCCAGGAAAGTCTGAATGGCAAAATAGCTTCCTTTCTGGCCTGTTCCTGAAGTCTAATATCAGCATCTTTTCCTGATAACAATAACGCAGTTCATCTGCAGAGTGATTATGATGGGTTAGGAGGCATGGAAGTTACGTTCAACAAACGATCTCTGAAAGGAGAGACCCCAAGAACCTTAGAACAGATTCAGCTTTAGCGCGGCCACCTTGCCCCAGCAGAGCCATTTTTGCCTAAGCTCTCCCCAGACATGCCTTGCTGAGCTCGTTCCATGGCCTCCATGGCCCTCTGACTCCGTAGTCATTAGCCAGAAAGCCACCTTTCCAGAAACTTGTTCCCAGAGCCGGGTTCCCCCAGGCTCAGGTCTTAGAAATCCATGATTACTCAATCCCCCGTGAGCATGTCCAGTCCTCCCCATAATCTTTCTTCCAGACATTCGTATCCATACATTGTTATCACCCCACCATGACGACCTCCAGCCCCCCACCCAAGGTCATGAGATGTTGGTGTCTGATGATGTCAAGATCCAGGACCCTTGCGACTGCTATCAACATCAAAGAATGCAGCCCTGGACTTTCCTTGTGGCCCAAACCCAACCCACCACCCCCTTGTCCAAAGGGCCCTTAAATACACCCAATTTTCAGCCCTTCGATGCCACACCCACCTGCTGAGTGCCAGCCCCCTTCTGTCTGTGGAAAGTGGATAATAAACTTTACTTCTTTCTCTGCTGCAATCTTGCATTATTTCCATAGCACCAGCCCATTTTGCCTCAGTCTATCCTTTCAGTCTCATTGAACACTCACAAAACATTCTGAGAGGTAGTCAGGCCTTACCATTTCTGCTCTAAGAGTAGTGAATACATGCAGGATTGACAAATGAAGCAAAAAACACAAAGATCCTAAGAAGCAAGAGGACGGGCTTGGGACTAGTTTTGTGCCAATGGCTCTACACGTGAATCAAGTTGGAAGTTTCTTTGCCATTGCTACTTTTTAATTTTTGGTTCCAACTAAACCAGCTTGCTTTCTCCCACATGTACTTGGATGTGAGATATCTGGATCTGGAAGGGCTTCAAGATTTTTGATAACTGGCAGGTGCTTTGAACCGCTGCGGGAAAAGCTCTGTCTGCAGTGCTGGCTCCCTGGCAGCTGCTTCCTGGAGAAGTTGGACTTTCCCCTCAGGAGCTATAAAGGGAATGAACACCACGTCCAAAATGCATGCAGGAGGTGTTTAAGACAGCAGCTCCAAAGCAGTCAGGAATGCAGTCTGGCCAGAGAGGGGACAAGATACAGCTCCAGTCTCCCAGCTGGCTTTTCACTCCATTCCCTTAGGGTGGAGCCAGGTGGCCCCCTTCATTCCCCAAACAAGGGGGCAAGCAACACCAACTCTTCCAAAACACCATCAGCAGTTCCACTCCCTTCCACCAGTCACGTGTTTGTTGGCTAAAAATACCCTGTTTGCTTGTCAATAGAGATGACAGATTAAGAAACAGAACATGGATACACAGAAGGGTTCTAAACTCATTTGCTTTGTCAGACTAGTTAAGTATATGCTACTTTACCATATCCGTGAACGTGGACATTTATCAAAATAAATTTCCCCTCTCTCTCTTTCTCTCTCTTTTCATGTTCATAGTCATACATCCTGTTGGCCACTGCTGAATTTTGCTTCTTGTGATTTTTTTAAATAAAAAATACTCGGAGTGCAAATTTTGTTTTATGAATGAAGAATGGCTACACAGTCCAACTCATTAAAGCTAGCCTTGCAATCATTACCTAAAGTAGTCATTAACCCATGCTTATCTGTCTTCTCTTGAGAAAACTGACTAAACCACAATTAAGTCTAAACTGTTACTTAAAATATAAATTAAGGTATATATCCAAGAGGAAAAAATAATAATGTACATTAAAAAAAGCTTCCTGCAAACAAATTTAAACTGATTACATCTTCTCAAAAATGTTAAAAGTAAAAATTAGTCTCAAATTTGAGATTTTGCTAGATCTTAATTTTTATTATTATTTTCCCAAACTGCATAGTGTAGTGATTCATTCTAGTTAATACTGGGATTCAAATGTCATCTTTCTTGTGTACTGGCCATGGAACCTGGGGCAAGCTAATTTACCTTAGCGTTCTCACCTGTAAGATGGAGTTAGTAAAACTGCCTGCCCGACAAAATTTTTACGAGGATTCATTTGGTTTAACATATTTAGCATGGGCCAGGTACATTGTGTGCAATTAAAGTCAACTACTATTACTGTATATTCCTATGGTTAACCTTATGTTTAAAAACAAAACTAGCATCATCACCACCAAGAGCCAAAGACTCTGTGAAATAAAGTACAATTAGAAGATGGGAAAAAAGGAAGCATTCATAGAGTCTGGCTTGAAATCGCAAAACTTGGTCTACACTGTCAGAGTGCAGGGCTGGTTCACAGATAGCTAGATGACCTAACTTAAAGCTCTTTATCTATGTATTCTCCTTGGACTTCCATAATTTTTTTTTATTTTTTAGTACTTCCTCATCTTATACGTGGAACTTGTAGAAAAAGAGAGCCTTGGTGTTATGGTGTTTTTTAAAAAGTTATAAAAGTTATATTGGGACTCAGAGCATGTTCAAAAACCAACTCCCTGGTTTACCAGCAAATGTTTTGGGCAGGTAATCAGACTTCTATAAAGCCTTAATATTTGCAGAATGGAAATGATACCATCTGCTAAGTAGCTCCTACTTGGGTGTGAGGTCAAAGAGGCTGTGTGTGGGAGAGAGTCTTCTTACAAAGTGATAGTGGGAACTACAAATGTAAACACCATAGGACTATTGCAAGGTTTTGTGGGTTAACGCTCCTCGTAACTCTAGGACACAGCTTGAACCTCCAAACAGAGGCTGCACAAACATCTTCCCAGACGTGCCGATGTGAAGTAAAGGGCGTTGTTTTTGTTTTTTCTTTTAGGGTCTGTAAAACAGTTTTGTAAACTATGAGTGTTTTTGAACTTTTAAAAATTACCACCTAAAAATTGTGTCAAGGGCTTTGCAAACCTTATCTTATTACTGTGAATTTTGCCATTAAAAAAAAAAAAAAACTATTAACAGTTATGCCTAAATGTCCAGAGAGATTCAAATAAGTCATTTGATATTCACTAACAGCAATTTGAAAAAAGAATAAACAAACACTACTTTAAGCAAAATGTTATATGGTTTATCTTTCTCCTTAAACTGATATTATTCAACATCTGCCACATAACTTGATCCTAAACTAACTTGCTACTCTCTAAAGCCTTTTACTGATACCCCTGCTTTTCTTTCATAAATTAAAAATATAAATAGGCAACAAAATAAGACTGGCTATACAGATTTATGTGAGAAAATATTCTAAATAAGATAAATTTTGTAATCATTAGGAGGACCCACAATTGAACAAATCATATATGTCACACATTTTAATAAATACTTCTTAAAGATTTTTTTTACTTTATGCAGTTAATAATAGAGGTATTAATAAAGGTGGTTTTATCTAGACATCTGTACATACTTTCATACTCAAATAATCAAACTTTTTGTTCACATGAAATAGTGTCCAGAACAGTTCTTCCTAGATTTAGTTTTTGTGGATAAAAATTATGAGAAACACTTGTTTTTATTAATAAGTCTACTGAGTGGAAAGTGTCCCATTAAAGCAATGCCACTCAATTCTACATCTTATGAGAGTGATGTACCAAAAAATTATAGTAATCTATCACCCAAAATGAATCCTAATGCTCTATTAGTTGATGACACAATGATATACCTCGCAGATGTGTTAAAAGCAAATTGTAAACTGCCTATATTACAAACCAATTTACTAATTTCCAGATAGTCATTGTTTCAGCATCCATACCAGTAGTTACACAGACTGTTTCATTATCTGGAGATGCTACTCTTTGGGCCACGGCCCTGGCAAGATTCTGCACGTTCAGTAGGTTATGGGAAAGGCTATTGCAAAAGCAGGAGATAGAAACTAGAAACAGCCCAACTACACACCAACTCTCAGGGAAGTCACTTTGAGGAAAGAACAGGTGAAGGACTGTAAGACCAAGACGTTTCTTAAAACCAGCATGGACAACATAACAAGACCCGTCTCTGCAAAATGAAAAATAATGAATGAATGAATGAATGAACAGACAAACAAATAATAAAGCAACAGCCAGGCACGCTGGCATGCATCTGTACTCCCAGGCATTCGGAGGCTGGGGTGGGAGGGTCACTTGAGGTGATTTGAGGTGGTAATTGTGCCACTGCACCCCAGCATGGACCACAGAGCAAAACCAAAAACAAAGAAACTCTTAGAACTGTCTGTTCCTGCATCATCTTTGCAATGTTATCATGTGCCAGAGTGAACTTGATGCCCAGACGCTGTATTTTGCACCTTTTCTTACTGCTGTGAAGCCATCAGCGTGTTTTCCTCGAGTTTCCTCCCCTTTAATCTTCATCTTCCATCGTCCTCGGGTGGTGAAAACAGACAACCAAACACAGGTGAGAAGTACTGGAATATCAGTCTACAGACTGAAGAACACGGACCTTTTAAACATGGTTGCTTAAAAAGTCTTTTCACTTTTTTCTGCATTAGGACTCTGTTTAAAGTCGCTTCAGATTTGTTAAAAACAAAACAAAGCTGGGTGGAGCAGGCTAGGCTATATTCGTCCGTGGATCAGTAAATTAAAAATATTTATCTTGTCTCTTGAAATTAATGATAGTGCCCTGTTAATTCTGCTAAATTCTGGGAGCTTCAATATCCTTTGCACTTACTCATTATTCAAATACATTTGAAAAATGTAAGCTAATGTTCGTGCATTTTAAATATTTATTTTAAAATATGTGTGTTGGTAGTTTCGGGTTTCTTTTCAATCTGAGAAATTAAAAAATACTTTCTCTACAATCAGTTCTTTGCTTATTGTTAAATACTTGCTGCTTCAAGGGAGACATTGCTTCAAGAGGGGTGTGTCTGCGTGTGTGTGTGTGTGTGTGTGTGTGTGTGTGTGTGTGTGTGTGAGAGAGAGAGACAGAAACAGAGACAGAGAGAGGAAGGAGACATTTGGTGCAAAAATGGACAAGACGTGAAAATGAGTATTTGTAATTACAAGTATAGTCAAGGATATCAGAATTTGAATGTGTAAGCCATATGCAATGGAAATGGGTTCCACCTGAGCTCTTCCCGACAGAAAGCACGAGAATCTCCCCACCTCATGACGCTGCCCTTGCTGGAGTCTCCGCCCAGCAGCAGGCTCGAGTGGACAGCTGGACCTGTCATATCCCAGTGCCCGGCTGGCTCGGAAAAGCCAGTGCCTCTGAGGGACATACACTTCCGCTGTGATTTAGGAAAAGCAGAAGCCTCAGCCAGGAATTTCTGGCTGGCCCTCTCTTTCTAGACCGCTCATGCTTTGCTGTGCCCGTGACTGCCCATCTCTCAAGGTCAGAACTGTGTGATATCCGTCATTACTTCCTTGATGCACCCCAAGAGGTGACCCCGAAGAGGAAAGAAGAAAGACCATCACACTCTGTTCTCTAAAAACAGGTGAACTGCAATCTGGGACAAACACCGGGATGGCGTCTTCAAGGACAATTGTTCCTTGAATTCAGAATAACAAGGATTCAATCACAGCTACTCCACCACTTACTCACCTGAGGAATCCAGGGACTGGATTGTCCTCTGTCTTCACATCTGCTTCTTTGAAAGGGACACAGGGACATGCACTTGAAGGAGCTATCTGGTGAGGGTTGACGAAAATGTCCTCTGTGACAAGGCCTAAGCACCTAGCCTCAGAGGTCAACTTTGTAGGAAGTCCTTCCTGACATTTCTGTTCCAGGCCCCAGACAGGTTTCACGGACCCCTCCTGAGGCTCGCCTTGCCCCAGCACGTTCGCCATCTTGCTTTATGACCCTGCACTGCAAAATGCCTGGTCGAACCACTCATCCTCCCTGCTAAACAGTGCAGGACCCTGTTGACCTATTCATTTGGATGTCCAGAATCAGGCACATAGTTGTTGATACTCAAAAGTACTTTTTTTGAGTACAGAGAACTCCAGATAAAATACTGCATGACTGTACCAAAAGAGAAGATGACATGTTCTACCAGAAACAAGAATGGGGTGGAAACATTTCAGGACAGGCTTAGCACGAGAAGCAGCATGGCACCCACCAGACTCAATTGTACCATATGTTGGGCCTCTTGCCCCTGATTGTGCCAAGTTGAGGCACACGCAAGAGTTCAAAAAGAGAATATTTAATATATACTTTGGAGCGGATGAAAGTGCCTATCGCTGGGCTCGGTGGCTCAGCCTGTAATCCCGCGCCTTGGGAGGCTGAGGTGAATGGATTGCCCGGGCCCGCAGGTTTGAGACCCGCCTGGGCAGGCGAAACCTCATCTCTACAATAAATTAAAAAAAAAAAAAAAATCAGCCGGGCGTGGTAGCACGCGCCTGTAGTTCCGGCTACTCGGAAGGCTGAGGCGGAAGGATCGCCGGAGCCCAGCGGGTCGAGGCCGCGGTGGCCGGGAGCAGCCACTGCACTCCAGTCTGGGCGACGGAGTGAGACTCCAACTCAAAAAAAAAAAAAAAGAAAGAAAAAAAAGAAAGTGCCTACCATCTCCGGAGTTTACTTTTAATTGCTTGTTCATTTACTTTAAAAATAACTTTGTGATACTAAATTTCAGTTTTGACACACTGAAAGTGTAACAACCACTCTTTGTCTTAGAAAAACAAATGGAAGCCACTGATATGGTGGTATTTTTTTCCTTAAGTTTCTGGAACATGTGATAAAAACTCAGAGGCTAGGTTAAATACATAATGAATCAAGAAAAGGTATAAAGAAAACTCACTGGTGCATTAACGAGTGTTTTATTTAAACCTGGGAAAAATCTTACTCATTTGGAATTTATTTGACTCAAACAATGATATTTTTAATTGTGATTCTCACAAATGCAAGGATGAGTTTTTGCATTTTTGTTTGATGATTTATAGTCATGGTCTGGGTGAAATGTCATTACTGCTTATGCAGCTTAGGATTCTCACTTTGTGACAGGATGTCTTTCATTTCTTTGTAAAAGACACGTTTGTCATTCTCTGTTCTTAAGCTCACCTGCATTTTCTGACTGAACACTCTAGTATATCACTTTTGGTATAATTTGTAGTTAGCATAATACAACGGAAACACGATTAAACATAGTAAGTATACGGAAATTGAAAATAAGAGAAGGAGAGAAAAAGAATGAGAAATAAACTACTTTCTAAAATTTAAAATCTAAAATGTGCCCCCCCTAAATTCTTTTTTACTTGAAATATTTTCATCCTCAAATACTCTGTTTCATCCCTGAACTGATTTCCTGTGTAAGGAACTCATTGCGTTCTCTACAATTCTCTACCTTAGCCATTAATCTCTCACGTGAAGCTGTCAAAATCTTTTATGAAAATCGAAATGGACGATATCCACTTTTCTTATCTTTCACAGTGCATTACTTTCAAGCAGCCCAGCAAGTTAGTTAAGCAAAAACAGGCTTGTACAAACCGTGTTAGGAGTACAGTCACACTTTCCTCAGCTTTTATTCTGTTACCAATACCTCACAACTGTCTTGGCAATCAATACCAAGCACGCTGGCCCATTGTTTCCAGCTTTGCTTGTCTCCTGAGCACCTTAATTCATGACTTACTTCTGATTCAAAAGGACTTCATGGATGCTATGCTATATATACCTGGATCTTTTTCTGTCTCTCTAATTGGCCTCTCTAATTATGAACCCTTGAAAGAAGCGATCACATTTTTCTCTTTGTTTTCTGTAAGTCATTAATTTATCATATGGATGCTTTCAGGATTTCAAATCTACAGTGTATATATTTTTTAAAGGCCTCCCTTATTTTTTCCTGGACTTAGTTAGAAAAAAGGGGGGAAAAAAGGGCTAAAAAATAAACACTGGACTTTATGGACATCTAACAGATTTTATATTGGCTTTTTATTGAGTTATAAGTAAATGAACAGACTAAATCTTTTTGAGATACACATTGGTCCAATAATTATCGGGAATCGTTTTTGGCAAAGCATACTTTGGACTTTGCCAAACACCAAATTGTCTTACATATAATGAGAAACATGAGTCTTTCATCTTCTGCAATGGCTGAAAGTCATCATTATCTAGCAGGTGTTCAGTGACCCTCGCGAAATGAGTTGGTCATCCCAATCACCTATTAATGGGCAGGCGACGCGAGCAGACAAGTTATTGATATTATCACTAATTAAACTCTACTTTTGTATTTACACAGAGAAGAAGGTGAAACTGAGATATGCTGGCCTAATCTCATTGAGCAACAGCAATACTTCAAAATGAATTCAAGATGATTATTTTGAGATGAGTTTCTTTTTTTCATTCTATGTAAGGACACCGGAATGTTTTAAAATATAATGCATAATAGTTTCTTACTTGTAGTAAGCTTGCAACCTAGAAGGAAAGGCAAGTAAAATATCTACACCATCGTCGCCATGATAGACACAGAAGAAGTGCAGGCATGTCCCATTTCTGCACTTCACAGATGTTGTGTTTTTGAATATTAAAGGTTTGTCACAATCCTGTGTCAGGCAGTGATGATACAGATCTAACAGCATGTGCTTACTTCATGTCTCTGTGTCCTATTTTGGGAATTCTCATATCAAATTTTCAAAAATCATTTCGAAATGTTCACTATGTTTGCTACAGTGATCTGCAGTCAATGATCTATTACTATTATGATTTTAACTATTATAATTGTTTTGGGGCATCACAAACCATGCCCATAGGAGACTGTGACCTTAATAAATGTGTGTGTTCTGAATACTCCACCGGCCATTCTCCCCCTCTCTTCCCCTCTCCTTGTACCTCCCTTTTCCTTGAGAAACAACGATATTGAAATCAGGCCGATTAAAAACTTGACAGTGACCTCTAAGTGTTGAAGTGAAAGGGAGTGTTGCCCATCTCTCCCTTTAAATCAAAACCTAGAAATGATTCAGCTTAGTGAAGAAGGCATGTGGAAAGCTGAGACAGGCTAGAAGACAGGTTTCTTGCACCAAACAGCCAAGCTGTGAAGGGAAAGAAAACATTCTTAAGAAAATTAACAGTGCTACTGCAATGAACGCACCAATGATGAGAAAGTAAAAACGCCGTGTTGCTGATGTGGAGAGATTTCGGGGGTCTGGACAGAAGATCAAACTAGCTACCATGGCCTCTCAAGCCAAAACCTAATCCAGACCAAAGCCCTCGTTCTCTTCAGTTCCATGAAAGCTGAAAGAGGTAGGGAAGGGACAGAAGAAAAGTTTGAAGTTAGATGGAGCTGTGGGTTCATGAGGTTTAAGGAAATAAGTTGCCTCTTTCATATGAAAGTACAAGGTCAGCAAGCGCTGACATAGAAGCTGAAGACCTTCCTGCCATGCCTATGCAGATGTCTACACTAGCATCAGATTTTCAATATACACGAAACAGCCTTTCGATGGGGAGAGGATGGGTCATCTAAAACATTCATAGCTAGAGAAGAGAAGTCAATGCTTGGCTTCAAAGGACGGGCTGACGTTTTTGTTAGAGGCTAGTGCAGCCGGTGACTTTAAATTGAAGCCAATGTTCATTTGCCACTTTAAAAACTTTAGAACCCTTAAGAATATGCTAAATCCACACTGCTAGTGTTCTATAATGGAATAACAAAACCTGGATGACCGCACATTGGTTTATAGGTTTATAGCTTTATTTACCGAATATTTTAAGCCCACAATTGAGACTAACTGCTCAGGGAAAAAAGGATTCCTTTTAGAATATTATGCTCTTTGACTATTCATCTAGTCACCAAGAGCTCTGGTGGAAATATACAAGATTAATGTTTTTTTGATGTCTGGCAATATAGTACCCATAACATTCATTTTGCAGCCCACGGATCAAGGAGTAATTTCAAATTTCAAGTCTTATTATTCAAGAAATACACTTCAGAAGTGACATGAATTGACACCTCTCAAAAGAAGATATGTGGGCAGCCCACAGACATATGAAAAAGTGCTCAGCCTCACTAATCATCAGAGAAATGCAAATCAAAACCATATTGAGATACCACCTAAATTCAGTAAGAATTGCCATCATTAATAAAATGAAAAACAACAGATGCTAGTGAGGATGTAGAGAAATGGGAATACGTCTACACTGTTGGAAGGAGTGCAAACTACTGCATCCTTTTGGAAAACAGTGTGGCGATTTCTAAAACAACTAGGCATTGACCTTCCATATGACCCAGCAATTCCCCTACTGGGAATATACCTGGAGGAACTCAAATCATTCTACAAAAAAGATACCTGCACACGCATGTTTATTGCAGCTCTAATCACAATAGCAAAAACATAGAACCAAATGTGCTGCCTATCGAAACTAGACTGGATAAAAACATGTGGCATATTTACAAGATAGAGTTTACACAGCCATAAAGAAGGACAAACATGTGGACTTCACAGCAACTTGAAGCCGGGCTCGGTAGCTCAGCCTGTAATCCCGCGCCTTGGGAGGCTGAGGTAAGTGGATTGCCTGAGCCCGTGGGTTTGAGACCCGCCTGGGCAGGCGAAACCTCATCTCTACAATAAATCAAAAAAAATCAGCCGGGCGTGGTAGCGTGCGCCTGTAATTCCGGCTACTTGGAAGGCTGAGGCGGAAGGATCGCCGGAGCCCAGCAGGTCGAGGCTGCGGTGGCCGGAAGCGGCCACTGCACTCCAGTCTGAGCGACGGAGTAAGACTCCAACTCAAAAAAAAAACAAAAAAAAAAAACAAAAAAAACACAGCAACTTGAATGGATTTAGAGTCTATCATACTCAGGATAGACTTAGAGTCTATCATATATCACAGAAACAAAGAACAGAGTACCATATGTTCTCACTCATAAGTGCAGCCTGAACACTTACCATAATACTACAAGAAAGGGATTAGCAGCAGCAGGATACTGCTGGGGTGGGGTGGGAGTGGAGGGGGGACATAACATCAGTAAGGGTACCTGTTCTCAAACCAGGCCAAGTGGGGACCAAAGAGAGCCCCAAACCTTATCTGTATCATGTCCACTTGTATACCTAAGCCTGAATTGTACCCCACATCTTTAAAATACAATACAACACAGTACAATAAACACTGCTTTTTCACTATTTCCAAAAAAAAAAGAAAAGAAAAAGAAATACATTTCATAAGGTGATTTCTGTCACAGATAGTGATTCCTGATGGATATAGGCAAAGTAAATTGAAAACCTTCTGGAAAGGAGACAATATTCTAGGTGTCACTAAGGACATTTGCAATCGATGGGAAGAAGTCAAAATATCAACACTAACAGGAATCTGGAAGACGTTGATGTCAATCCTTACTTTGAGGGATTCAAGTAACTGGAGATGGGGCACAAACAGCCAAGCAGCTGGAAGCAAAAGCGGGCCTGAAGATGGGTCTGAACTGCTGCGCTCTCATAATAAACCTTGAGTGATGAGAAGTTGCTGCCTGTGGATGAGCACGATAGTTTCTTGAGATGATTCTGCCTCCTAGTGAAGATGCCACGCAATGGAATTGACAACAAGGCATTGAGAATGTTGTGCAAACTTAGTTGATAACACAACAGCAGGGTTGGACAGCTTGATTTTAATTTTGAAAAAAAAGTTCTGTTTGGGGTATAATGCTATCGAATAGCATTGCACACTACAGAGAAATCTTTTATAGGAGTTACAGTCAACTAAAGCAGCAACTTGATTGCTGTCTTATTTTGAGAAATTGCCACCATACTTCAGCAACCACCATTGTGATCATTCCTCACACCCTTCACCAGCAAACATTGAGGAGCTGCTGAAGGCACAGATGGTCAGTGTCATTTTTTAGTGATAAAGTGATTTTAATTAAGTTATGAACATGCTTTTAGACATAATGCCATTGCATGCTTAACAGAATACCATACAATATAATCATAACTTTTTAGTTGGGAAACTAAAAAATCTTGTGACTCCTTCATTGAGATATTCATCTTATTATGGTGGTTTAAAACCCAACCCGCAGTCTTTCAGAGGTATGCCTACACTCTAAGAGACGATGGTTTATAGAACTTTAAGAAAGAGGTGATCATACTTCCACTGCATCAGAATTAGGAAAGTTCCTTGGAGAAACAAGCATGTGAGATGGCTCTTTAGAGACAGGAAGCATTCAGAGAGTAGGAAAGGAGGATGCGTAAGGGTGAGCCGTGTAATGGTTCTCATCAGGGGAGACAAAAGGAGCACAGATGAAGAGACACGAAATAGGCAGTAAGGTTGTGAAACAGCACACACTGTGATTTGACTGGACATAAGTGCATGAGAGCAGAGGAGATTAAAGTTTCAAAATTCGCCTGGAGGTGAATGATAGGGGATTTCAGATCCTAACCTGTGGATTTTGGAATAATTTCAGTTGACTATGAAGATGTTTTAGCGTAAATAAGAGATATTCTTGAAAAATATTTGTGATAAAGACTTTCTGAGCATATTCTATTAACTGGGCAGCAAGCTGAGGAATTTCAAATAAAATATGGAATCAAATTCTCATAATAATCCTCTTAATTGCATATGTTTATTCTTTTGTATGTCCTCCCCATAAAAAAAGGAATCACCAGAGTTACCACTATCGTTTTTCCAAGGAAGGAGAATCAGAAAGCAAATGTGTTCTAGGTCTTTCTCTCTCTCTCTCTCATTATTATTTTCTCCAAGTAGCTATTGAACTTCCTACTTGTTTTCAGTTTTGCCCTTTTAGCTAAGGATACATAGTTGGAAATATGTTCCCAGAAATCCCAGGAATTGCCAGAATAATGATATATATGGATAAACAGATCATAAGGACACAATGTTACGGGAAGTATAATGCAGGTAGGTAAAAACTCAAATAGAGGATAAAAGGGGGGACACATAAGTCCACCTAGTGCAGTCCGAGTTGAAGTGAGGTTTCTTAAAACAGGCAGAATATGCAATTCATGACACGTTGTGATCATATTAGCCAGAAGTCATGACAGCCTAGAATTATTTGTCAACAAAGAAAATTCAAAGGAGCATCTAGAAGGAAGCGTGCTGATCAAGAAGGGAGTGTTAGCCCCACAAGACGAAGGATCTAGTATAAAACGAGAAAGGACAAATCCATCTAATTGGTTGAACTTAGATACCTGGAAAAATACAAGCACTACTTAAATGTAGGAAAATTAGGAAGAGGACTTGGTTTGGGGCAAAGATAATAGTTATTCCATTTTAATATATTGCATATGAGGTACAGGTGATATCACCAGGGGGAGATGGTCAACAATAATTATAAATGCAGTCATTAGGAAAGAGATATATTTGAAGATCATTCACAATAAGTGCATGTATGTTAATGTTGTAGGACATTATGAATACAGAGGAGCTTTAAGAACAAACACTTAAAAGTTTAGCATATTCTGGCTTAAAACACAGTAGTCCACTTTACCCTTGGAGAGTCCATTCCAAGACTCCACTGAATGCTTAAAACTGTTCGTAGTACCAAATCCTATGCATACTATGCTTTTGTACATACACACCTATAATAAAGTTTAATTTATAAATTAGGGACAGTAAAAATTAACAAGACCTAATAATAATAATTACTGCAAAAAAGCTATGTGAATGTGGACTCTCTCTCTTTCTCTCTCTAATTTATTGTACCCTATTTCCACATTTACCTACTTTTTAATGCAGTTGGCCATGAGCAACTGAAACCACGGAGAATGAAATTGTAAATAAGGGGGTCTACTATCATAGGGAAAAAAAATTATTTTAACATGAGAGTTCACAGAATTTTTAACAAAAAAGGGGATTCTTCAGCGTCTAACATTCTAAACCAGGCCAGGAGGAAGACCAAAATAATTAACTAGAAGAGTATGTCTTGGTGACATGCCTGAGAGTCGTTTTAGTACAGTGGTTAGGATGTTAGCCTTTAAGAGATTTTATAGAAGAGGGGGAGGATCAACAGAAAACTGCACTTTCCTCCGTGTTCAATCTTAGTCTTTTTACAAGAAGTAGACTCATGTAAAGTTGAAACATTTAATAGCTTTCCCAATCTTCCACCTTTTTGATCTCATAGCATTTTAATGCCTGTAAATTTGCTTCCTTCAGCTTCCTCCTTGCATGCACCAGACTTTAATCAGCATTAAAACTGACCCATTTGATGATCTCCTACCCTTCTGGCCTGTAGTCTTTGAAACTGTAAATCACAAACTTCCTATTTGGTCATTTAATTGCTGACAAGTATCTAAAAATTTCATTCAAAGTCTACCTTCAGTCAATCAACATTTTTGTAATAAAGTTTTGTTACAGTCTGATCAATATTTCTGTCCTCAAAATAATATTAGTGGAGTCCTTATTTCCATCTAATTTAACTCACTTGCATAATTTTAAATGTATAGATACAGGATAGCATCTGGCTCCATTTATTATATACTGAAGACCTTGGAAAAAATACATAGACTTCTCATCATTACATTTTCAATTAGTGCATCTTGGGCATAATTTCCCTCCCTAAACATTAAAATAAACACAAGCTGTCACTGTTTCTTATTAATATCAAAATGTCTATCTTGTCATTGGCTATCTTGGTTATATTTGAAAAGCAAAAGCAAACCAAAAAAGAGAAAATTTGCTATCTTTAAGGAAAGGGCTTTTACACAAATCAGTTTACTCTATACTATTTCGCCCAACTTATCTATCTTCTTGATAGACTGTGCACTACAGTTCATAAATTCCAGTTTTGAATTTTGAATGACGATATATTAAAGTTGGTTCTATATAAGTCTATACAAAATGAAAGACAAAAAAAATCTTGCTGACCTAAGCAATTATCAGGATAGTTCATATACATAATAACCTCAGGCTTAAAGAACATTGAGTTGAGGATGAGAGAAGTGTTGAAATGATTATCATTTCTAATGAGCTATGCTTTTTGACTTCCAAAAGAAAACTGGAGTAAGCAAGATATTAAAAACAAAAATCCATATAAGCAATTGCTGAAAATACAAAGTACAATAATACGATCAATCCTAGTAAAAGGTATTGCAGTCTTGTTGCTGTTGGCCACACATAGTAATGATCCAACAACAATTACCATCAGCATGGCCATCATTTATTTTATAAAAAACATATTTAGTGATATAGTTGAAATTAATAAAATATGCAAAAGTACTTTATAAAGTTAGTGTTGTTGATAAACTTTACATGAGAATAAGAATCATCTCAAGGAAATCAGTAGATGAAAGCAATAAACTAGATATATGTTGGGTTGAGACATAAATTCAAGCTCACTCGATTCCAAATTCCTGGCCCTTTCTACCATACTCTCTAGACTACTACAAAAATACAATTTTCTAAGGTATCCTTCAATTCACCCACATACCACTTCAGCCTTTTTGTCCGAGTATGTGACACTGAATTTTCTAAATGAGTCTAGGAAGTAAACAGTATGTTTGGTAGTCCATGGTTAGATTATGTGTGGGCCCAGTGACACAGTCAGTAATAGAACAAGAAAGCAAATATTATAATGCAGAAAGTTATTCTCTTATGTGGTAGTAGACACATTTTTGAATTTTAATAGTGTTCCTCTCCTAGTTCACGCATATAAATGGCAATAAACTCAGGACTCGGGGATCCTCCGGTATGACAGATTGCAAACTCCCTGGAGACAGCCTTGACTTCCAAAGGTGAAGCAGACCTCCCTGCAGAACAAAGGAAGAAAGGGTAGACTGTATCTATCCACTGATATGCTTATCTCTTACAGATCCTTCACATTCTTGTGTGTACACCTGTTGTTCCTTCAGGAACCACAAAGAGAGTCCGAGTCTCAGTTCTCTCCAAAGAGTCAGCATCAGTCACTTGTGATTTGCCTTAGATCAGTTTCTGTCCTGGTTTTCAAAATATATGTCTTACTAGTTTTATGGTCTGTATTTTTGCATTTGCTTTTCCCAAAATAGTTAAGCATTTGAAACTATTAAAGTACTATCTTTAAAAATATCCAAACCTCAGCTGTAGGTCAGCAATGACACTGGTCATGATACACATCTTTGCTGCTAGTCCCTCTTGTATCTCTGTGGATGATAGCATGAAATTAAGTTTTCACTGAACCTTCCACCTGTTTCAGCTAACTATGCTGTTTCTGAAGAAAGAAAAGGCTTACAAACAAATCAAAAAACTTGTGTGTAGGCTTACGTTCACACATTGTCTATACAGTTTTAAAAATGAACTTGTATTGAAGACAGCAATAAAATGAATGAATTCAATTTCTTTTCATTTGTGTTTACCAGCAAACTGGGTATACCTCAAGTAGATAAATAAATATTTTAAAAAGGCAGAGTGAACACTGATTCATTTGGACAACCAAACAGTCCTCCAAGAAACTGGCTTTTCTTTTTTCTGACTCAATTCAGTACTAAAAGTAGAATCAATCTGTCAACTTGATTACCGACTCCTTCCGTGTGAGCATTTTTTTGATGTCAATATATTCACAGAGCCTAGCACAGTGTCTGGCATCTACCAAGTGCTCAATAATTACTGGTTAATAAATACTCATAATTGAATAAAACACTTCCCACCTTGATTATTAATGACACAAATTATAAATATATTATATTCAATTTTATTATAAGGAATTTTTTTTTTTTTTTTTTTGAGTTGGAGTCTCACTCTGTCGCCCAGACTGGAGTGCAGTGGCCGCTCCCGGCCACCGCAGCCTCGACCTGCTGGGCTCCGGTGATCCTTCCGCCCCAGCCTTCCAAGTAGCTGGAACTACA
>CAUYQG010282107.1:0-15696 GCA_963574415.1 Tarsius wallacei | reverse complement strand
TGGGCGTGGTAGTGCCTATAATCTCTAAAATACCTTGTCTCTAAAATACATAAAAAATTAGCTGGGCGTGGTAGTGAGCAGAGGGCCCAGGCTCAGTGCCTATAATCCCAGCACTTTGGGAGGCTGAGGCGAGTGGATTGCCTGAGCCCGCGGATTCAAGACCAGCCTGGGCAACTTGGCGAGACCTTGTCTCTAAAATACATAAAAAATTAGCTGGGCGTGGTAGTGCATGCCTGTAGTTCTGGCTGCTTGGAAGGCTGAAGTGGAAGGATTGCTGGAGCCTAGCAGGTTGACGCTGGGGTGGCTGAGAGTGTGCCACAGCACTCCAGCCTGGGCGACAGAGTGAGACTCCAACTCAATAAAAAAAAAAAAGTGAGCAGAGGTGGAGGCTGTAAGACAAGATGGACAAGGAGGCAGGGGTCAGGTCATAAGGACCCAGAGGCCACAGCATAGAGCCCACCATTTTCCTATGGGCACTGGGAAGCCATTGAATAATTTTAAGCAATAGAAAGATGTGATCCTTTCTAGGCTTTGCAAAGATCTCTCTGGCTGCCTGTGGGGAAGGGGGCAGGGCAGAAGCAAGAGACCAGGGAGGAGACAGGCTGTTGTCAAGGTGGGAGAAGTGGGTGGATTAGAGACATACTGTGGGAACTGGACAGCTCCCAAATAGTGCCTCCCAAAGTCTGCTTCTTTTGTGGGCATCAGATAGAAGCTTCAACCCAAGCAGAAGCTTGGTGAGTCCCTGAGGGGTTTGGCAGAGGCCTGGGCTAGTCTGGATCTTACCTGGCCACCTGCAAGTAGAGCACTGTGTTCTCACCCTCGTAGGTACAGGAAGCTGCCACTTTGGTGACCAGAAAGGGCAGACCACTCAACTTTGAGTAGCCATGTCCACCACAGGCTCTGCGGCATGTCTCAGCTCCCTGGGTACAAAACTCTGATACCATGGCCTTCATACCTGAGGTCAGTGCATGGAGCTGCAAGAACAGGAAAAGGGGTCAGGTAGTATAAGGGGGTCCTTCACCGTAGATGACAACCATGCTTACCATGCATTGAGTACTTAGTGCATGCTGAGCACAACTCTGTGAGATAAGAAGTGTTTTCTCAGCTTACAACTTTATGAATGAGAAGGCTGAGACTCAGAGGTTATGCCACTCACCCCAAGTCACACAATTAGGCCATGTAGCTGTGAGGGCCATAAGAAGAAAACAAAACCTGGCCTAGCCAGTGTCTCCAGGATCAGGAAGGGGAGGTTTCCTGGATTGGGCCTACCATCTTCCTGGAATTATGGATTTTGTCGGCAAGCAGGGGTTTTAGAAAGCTGGCCTTTGAGCAGAGGTGTCCACCATCAACCTACTTCCTGGGTAGTAGGAGGGTGATAGGGTCTGAATGCATCTGCCCAAAATTCATGTTGCAATCGTAACCCCCAAGGTGATGGTCTTAGGAGGTGAGGCCTTTGGGAGGTGATTTGGCCATGAGGGTGGAGCCTTCAAGAATGGGATTAGTGTCCTTATGAAAGAGGCCCCTTCTACCTATATGAGGACACAGCAAAAAGAAAGTTGTCTGTGAACCAGGAAGCAGACCCTTACCAGACACCAAGTCTGCTGGAGCCTTGATCTTGGATGTCCCAACTCCAGGACTGTGAGAAATAAATTTCTGTTGTTTGTAAGCCACCAGTTTATGGTGTTCTGTTACAGCAGCCCCAGCAGACCGAGTGACTGCCAGGCAGCAGACCTGGTTTGATTTTTTGGTTCTTCAAAGCCCCTACCCATCTTTCAAACTTTCAATACCTTGGAGTAAGGTCATGTCCCTTTACTTCTCTGTGCTTCATCAGTTTGCTCATCTGTAAAATGGAGATAATTGGTGCCTACTATACCATTGGGAGGATTAATGAAGCAATGCATATGAAGCACAGTGCCTGGACAGACAGAAATCTCAGTATGTACGTCAGTACACAGTGCTTTATCTGAAACCCCTGGGCCAGGTAAGTTTAGGAGTCTGAACAGCGTTTGAATTTTAGAAAGGTAAGTTAAAGCAGGGGTTTGAGATTGAGGTGTTGGGGGTTGAGAAATCTTAGTGGTTAAGCAATAATTTTGCTACAAAGTGTACTCACAGAGTGGAATAAATCAGGTCAAGTCAAACCATGCCATCAAAGGAGTTCAAACAACTTCTGGTTTTTTGAGCTTTTGGGGTTCAAGTGCACACCAGGGATTGTGGACCCACGTTCTCTACACCGTGTGTGTGCCTATTTCCTCTGACACTTTTGGAGCTCTCTGGGGGCCAATGTGGGTAAATTTATATATCAGGATCCAGTCACCCAGATGCCCTGGGATGCTGGAAGCTGGGGAGGTGAGGTGGTGGGAAAGGCCTGTAGGAGCAGGGCTGTGGGTGCTTCCCAGTGAGCAGAAACACCTCAGCTGCCCTCCCAGTGCCAGCCCCTCAGCAGACAGCAGGTACCTCAGGCAGGGAGCTGAGGTCTCCATCTAGAATGGCAGTGTATGAGTGCTGGAAGAATTCCAAGAGGCTGACAGCCAGGAAGTGGAAGGCGTAGCACCTGGCCAGTGGAGGAAAGAGTTTCTGCTGCTGCGTCTGGTAGTCTAGGACTTTTGCCTCTGGGTCGCTGAGGGGAGAAGAAGCGGAAGATTTAGAAGGTCGCTGTGTGCCACGTCTACCTTCTCCTATCCCCCACACCATAAAAGCCTTAACAATGGATGGTTTTTTTATAACTCATTGCAAAATTTGACCTGAATTGATTCACGGCTATTGACAATCTGTAAAAAATCCCATCTGACATAAAAATCCACACATTCACTGCAGAAATATTGACACATTTGTTCATGGGTACTGCCACTTGTGGAAGGAGGCTTACAAAACTCCAGCATACACTGTATGATTTATGTATGATAATCTAAAAGATAAAAAGTTCTGAATTCTAACACTTGGGATCCTGAGGACTTAAAGCGAAGAGGTGTGGGCCTGTGCCTTATGATTTGAATCTGTGGCCTTGTGCTGCCCATGTGTACTTGACATGTGCTGAGAAATATGTCAAGCCCAAAGAGTAATGCTTGGGATGGGAACTCGGGTCCTCAGTGCCTGAAGCACGATCAGCATGTAGGGGCCTGCGGTAACTATGGATGGAAAGAGTGGCTGATTATGAGAAGCTTCCAGAGCTGACAGGAACCGGGGTCTCCTCTCTGAGGCAGCAGCTCCTCACCCGACACACCCTTCTTATAACCATCCTGGGGACACTTCTGCAGCCAGATAAATGGGCAGTGGGCAGGACAGCAGCAGCAGCCCCTTCTTCCCAGCAGTCCTACCCTCCAGAGGAGACTCCTTCAGCCTGGATGCTGATGTCGAGGTTGACCAAGAGCGGATGGCTTTGCCAGAGGAAAGGACCCTGGACTGAGGGCCTGGCATGCCTTATTGCATTTCATCCTTAACATCACCCTGAAAGGCCACTCTTGCTGATGTGGTTGAGCCAAGTGTGACACCCAGGTTTGCCTGGCATCCAATCCTCAGTCCATCTGTACCAGGCTCCTTCCAGACCCTTGATCCCATGGTATGAGTCAACTCTAGGCTCTTGGGCTGGATGTTCTCAAGTTCCAGTCCTGCTGATTTTACCTTTACAGGTGAGAGCACTGAGGCCAGAGAAGGCCAAGGGCTTGCCCAGGGTCTGTCAGCAGAGCTGGGAGGAGAACCATCAGGTCAAAGCTGGTTCCTCAGCACAAGTTCAGTCATGTTGTGACCACTCTACCCTCTGGTCCTGTTTTTATCCATTTTGCTGCATTCTAGGGGTGGAGGGGGGATGTCCACTTGGGATATATTTATTCTAAAAAAAGTATTTGTTTTTTACCTGAAATTCAAATTTAACTGGATATTTAGTATCTAGAAATCCTGTGTGTATGTGTATATACACAGGTTAAACAGAGGATATGGTCAGCCCTTGCTATCCTTTGCTGTGGAGTAGATAGAGTGGAAGCTGGACATAACCAAGCACAATTAAAGGGATCCAGATGTAGACATACACAGGCTAATGCTGACAGTCAGTCACAGCCACACAGAATGAGTTCAGCCACATACAGTCTGATGTGACAATTGGGCTTTGCCAGACACAGCCCAACAGAACAAACTCAGCCAGCCAAAGTCAGATGCAGCTCGGTAATTGGCTGCCCAGACCCACTCAGCCCATCATGGCCACATAGAACTCAGCCAGATTTAGACAGGCATGGACGGAGACCTGGTGGTAGGGGCCAGAGCCATGATCGCACAGAACTCGAGGGGCCAGACACTGAGGATATAGGTTGGGCCAGCCAGGTTAGAAGGAGGCAGCCCCAGTGCAGTCAGCTGGGGCTAGGCCTGGGCAGATTGGATGTGTGCGTGGGGTTGGGGTAATGCCTGTTCCCAGCACCTAGCTCTAGCAGAGGGGTGCTGTTGGGGGAGGCACCATGGAACTAAGAGGTCGCTGTGTCTGCTGTGGACAGCCTCTGGGGCCTTACCTGGGCCGCAGCTGGGACTGGCGGCGGATGACAGAGTAGCGCATGGCGATGACACAGGCCTTCTGCAGCAGTGGGAGGACCTCGCCCAGCAGCAGCTCCACCCGCACCACCACCATGCCCAGGTAGTTACTCTGTACTGTTCCAAGCCTGGTGTAAGTGCCATCTGGCAGGACCTGTGAGGGATGAGGAGGCCCTGGGTCCCAGACTGCCCCATCTGTCCCTACAGCCATGCCCCTCCACACCCGGTGGGCACCATGCTCCCCAAACCACTCGCCTGGAGCTGACAGTCAACAGTTTACTACGGGACACCTCTGTGCTTATTGCTAACTAGCCCCTCCCCCAGGTGCTGTGTTCACAGCTCCTCTCCTGGAGCCCTACCTATGATGCACAACTCAAGGGGGGAATGCCTGGCAAAATTGGGGCCTCCAGAATTCCAGCCAGCACTCTGACTGGGCTTTTTCAGTGAGGGCTTTACTGTGGGTAAATACTACATGGACCACCGTGCCCTGTTCCTCTCCTGGGACTGCCTTGCCACCCCACCCTTCCATTGCTCTGCCACCCCGTGGGATGAGCACTTCCGCATGAGAAGTCTGAGGCTCACAAGGGCAAAGTCACAATGCTCCTCAGCTTGGGATTTACCTCAGAGCTCCTCTGGGTGGAGGGAATGTGGCCCAAACTCAGCTCCATGGAGGACCCAGAGCCAGCAGCAGCCTGCACAGTGCAGGTCCCCTTCCCAGGCAGTACCAGTCCTCAGCCTCCCCAGACTCCTGACCTGTGCAAAGCGATTTAGCATGTTCTCCCTGGGGATCCGCACATGGTCCAGTTGCAGAAATCCATTGTCTATTTGGTCAAAGTCCATCTTGGGCCCGATGTCCCCAACAGTGATTCCTAGAAGGACATGGAGTTGCCAACACCCATGAGCTGAGTGCTTCCTATGTGCCAGGTGTCACACACACATTCCAGCTCACAGCAGCCTGGGACAGTTGTGACTCTAGGCTATTACACTGGTTTAGTATGTAAGCAAGGTGAGGTCAGATGTGCTGAACCTCGTTCAAGGTCACCCAGCTGGTTAACACCAAGTCTGACCCCTATTCTGCCCAAGGGAGAGCCATGTCCCAGCTTCTCCCATGGACCACTGGAGCCTGAGTCAGGAAGGCCTGGGGGGGTGGGTTTCCTCCTGACAGGGGTCCTTGAGGGAGCAGTGTGGGCTCACCTGGCAGCGGGGTGTGGTCTTCAAGACTCCGGATGGGCACAATGAAGGCGTGCATGCCCTGTGGGGCTCCTGAGCAGAACAGCTGGGCCTGGACAAGGGCGTGGGTGGCCGTCCGTCCCACTAAGAGCAGAGAGGTGAGAGGCCCATCCCAAGAAGACCTGTGTACGCTGCCCCCACTCAGCCTTCCGGGGTCTGGGGTCACGAATGGGCATGTTTGGGGTCTTAAAAAGTCACTGATCACAGAGAGGGGAACCTGCCTCCAAAGAATCAGACAAACCTAGCAGTGACTTGGCAGAGGCACTATGAAATGAGCAAGCCCCATTCCCCAAACTATTACTGAATTACTCTGCCATCAACCTCAATAATGACTACAGGTGATTCCCATTTATCAAAAGCTGGGTGGTACCAGACCCTGTGATGATGCTTTCCAATTTTTGCAGGACAGGTATGAGGAATCCCATTTTTCCAGGTAAGGAAAACTGAAGCTCAGGGTGTGGAGTGACACACTGAAGGTCACTGGCCTGGAAGGGGAGAGCTGAGATTTCAACCCTGGCTGGTTTTTTTTTTTTTTGCTTGTTTGACGTGGTCATTAATTTTCTCCCTCTTTGTCTCATATCACTCTTCATGTCTCGCCCTTCTCTTACCTGACTCTCTCAACTTCTCTCCCTCTCTCTGTCTCTCTCCCCTAACATTTTCTTGCTTGAGTTGGACTCCTCATGTTTCGTTTTTTTTCACACAAGGTGCTCACTGACTGGGTCCCCAAGTGCACAGATGTGTCCTCAGAGGTGAATTCTCAAGTCTGAGGAAGGAGAACCCTGCCCTTGGGGCTTGGCAAATCCCTGGGTCTCGGGATGCTTGTGAGGCTGCCACCTGGTGGCCATAGGGGGAGGTATGGTGTCAGAGGCCCTACCGCATCGGTGGTGGGCATGAGCCTTTCTGAGTGTCTGGAGCAGGGGCAGGGAGGCGTTTCTCACTGTGTCACCACAGGCCAGTGCTATGGTGGCAGAAGCTTTATCACTAACTCGGAAGATGAGAGGAACTGGGGTTGCGGGCATGCCTGGGACTAAGCCAAGTGTGTGTGTATGTGTGTGTGTGCACGTGTGTATTAACATGTGTGTGTCTGTGGGGCAATGTGTGTGTGTAAGAGTGTGAGGCCTTGTCCCTCATGGGTGGGTTTTCTGCTCCACTTCAAAGTTCCCTTGGAGGCCTCCCAGCCACTCACCCATGAAATTCTTAATACCCCACTTATTGTACAGAATTGGAACCTGAGGCTCAGGGAGGTGAATTGACTTGCCCAAGGCCACCAGCCTAGAATGGAAAATCAATCTGAGTTCTCTCGGACATCAAAGCCAGTGCTACTCTGCCCTCCAACTTTGTTCTAATGGGGAGAGATAAGGAGGGGAAGGATGGATACTCACAGTCCCCAGGCCACCATTTGGTAGCAGTCATCGTGGGGCTGTGTATCACAAACTCCTGGGTGGCTGCATCATAGGTAGCTTCAGTCTCCAGACCTTGAAGGTATGTCCCTTGGGATCAAAGCGGGGAATTAGACATTGGGCCGAGGTGGGGCTCTCATCTGAGAAGCAGCTTCTGGGTAGGCCTGGGACTCTTAGCACCAGTCTCTACGGTGTCGGGGTCAGCTCCCAGCTTTCCCTGCAGACATTTCTCCTCTTTCACAACCCCCTGTAGCCAGTCCCTGACAAGGGATGGATGCTGATGTTTCCAAAAGGAATGACTTGCTCCCCTGTAGCTCATGTAAAATGTGCAAATTACAAAAAGGGGCCCCTTCCTTGACTGCCATTTGATGGAATGTTTTCATATTAGATACACAAATCAATGACTACTGAGATGTAAATGGGCCCTCTGGAGTTGTGCAGTACACAGCCTGAACACTGCATGCAGCAACCCTGGCTTACCATGTCCCAATTCTGTCTGGGCATATGTTGTCATGATCTGGAGCTTTTGGCAGAGTGGGTCCCATTTGGCGATCTGCTCATCTGAACCCAGGCTCCTGAGGGCTTTCTGAAAGACTCTGTGTATATTTAAGGCCAGGTCTCCAGAAAGGGTTCTGTGGGGGAGAAATGTGGTTGAGTAGCTGACTGAAGACAGGGGCCTAGGCACCCTCACTTGGACAGGGGATAGGAGGGAAGAGCACCTGGCCTCCTGGTTTCTCAACAAGTCTTGCCTTTATTAGGGAAAATGGCTCATGGGGCTGGGGGATTTCCATGTGATCCCAGGTAGATTCTTCTCTAGTAGGGTTGCCCCAGGAGTGAGCACCTGTAAGCGTAGTCTAATTCACGACCACCTTCCAACCAGCCCAGGCGCTGTGCTATCATCTGGAGGTGGAATGTCTTCTTCATGGCAGCCTGATAACGCTCATTCTGGGTCATGAAATAATTGTCCACACTGTTAAACTCTGGGTTACTGTGGATGATCATCTCTGCAGGGGACAGACAAAAGAGAACTTAGGGACCTGGGTGAGCTTTCTGGTGCCTCTGAATCTTCTTACCCACTTGCCTCATGGACCTGGAAAGGAAGTCAGACATTACTGTCATTTTACAGATGAACTAGAGGTCAGAAAGTGACTTACCCAAGGTTACAAAGCTATGCAGAGGCAGAATTTTAGGACAAGCATCCAGGTCTTCTGCTGCCTAGCACTCTTTTATCCCTGAGAGGGGCTCAGGAAATATTGGCATGTTAAGAGTGCCTTCACTGTCCAAATGAATGAATCTCTAACAGTGGAAGTTCAAGGGCACAGTTTGTTATTTGAAGTAGGGATGACTCATGAAAGACTCTGCTAAGAAAAGCATGGACCATAAAGCAGATGTGCCACCCCCCAGCCTCCCCTTACCAACTTTCCTCCGGAGCACAGTGTTTTGGGCACCTCCGTCAAGGATGTTGGTGAGCCGCTCCACATCGAAGGACTGCACATACCTCTCACTGTCTATGTCGGGGTGCACCCGCCAGCTCCAGGTATCCACCATTGACACTCGGTGCACTGGGCTGCCCATTCTACGTTGGGTTTATCTGAGGAGATATGACCAAGGAGAGACACTTCTGATCTGTCCGCTCTGAGGATCTGCTCTGAGTGCTGGATAGTGCCAAGAGCCTGTGTGCAAGAGGAGCTGCCTGGGGCTGGGTGTCGCTGGGGCTGCCTAGTGGAGAGCCATCCCTTAGGTACCTGAGGGCCACCACACTTCCATACCCTCCCTGAGGACCCCGGCTGTGGCACAGGCACTGTTCGTATTGCAGGTATGTGCAGCCGCTGCTCAGTACTCGTGAGCCAAGACTAGGTGCTGAGCAAGACTTCAGTACGTGTTAGCCAAAACTGGGCAGGCCTGACCATCAGCTCGGACTCTGTCCCCAGCAGCTTCTGTTACAAGCATGGTCTGGGGAGTCCTCACGCAAAGTCAATGAAGATTACGCATGAAGAAAACAATCTTACAGAGGTCAAATGGACCCTAACCGCCCAGCTGGAGAGGCCAAGTGGGTCTGATCACAAAGCTTTGTCCACACACTATAGCTCCACTGAGGGCGCTTCCTGGGGGACCTCATGGTTCGATGCACCTACTCCTGAGTTCTGGGCTTATTCAGCCCCATTTCTGTGAGACCTGCTGGGATGCTGTGGAGCTGAGGGAAGGAAGCCTGCTCCTTGCCTGTGAAGTGTCCCCCGAAACCTCTGCATGTCAGGGTGGTCCTGCCTCCTTCACAGTAAATCCTTGACCGCTTAGAAGGCCCTGTTCCTCCACAGCGAGGCAACCACCAAGTGCAATTCATCCTACTTTGAGAGCCTCTCAAATCCATCTGCTCTTTGCCATCTCCTAGGAGAATACCCAGGCCACTGTCATCTCTTATCCAGCCTCAGTATCCCTCTTGTCTGTTCTCCCAGCTGTTAGGTGAGCTCTTGAGCAGCAAATCACGTTGATCCCCCCTGCTTGGAATCTGTTCCTTGGTGCCCCGTGTTTATGGAACAGGGTCCCTGCAGTGCCCATTTGGCTCCCACTCCACTTGCCCCTCTCCTGTATCCACCTACCCCCTCCCGCTTCCTCTGTTCACTCTCCTCCTGTTCTTTGCTCCACTGTTCCCTTTGTCCCACTGTCTGCTCTGGGCAAAGCTCAGCACCCTGGTGTTCCTAGTTAACCCCAGCTCCCAGGGCACCTTCCTCTATGAAGCCCTACTGGTGGCAGTGCCCTGGGAGAACTAAGCACCTCTTTGACAGTGTCCACTGGGTGCTACTAGTGTTAGGGACAAGTTCTTGTTACTTGCATGTCCCTCCCCCAGGTCAGCGAATGCCTGGAGTTCAGCTCTGCATTGTTCTACCTGCAGTAGACATGCTTGCATCTTTCTTGCAGGCCAGGAGCGGGCTTCCTCACCCATCCCTATGGATGACAACTGTTATAACCATTTCATGGAGAGGGCATGGGCCTCAGGAAGGGAGGAGACTGTGAGGTCACGCAGACACCTGGCGCAAGTGGAATCTATGGCAGGCTGCCCAGCCGAGGCCCCTCCCAGGGCTGTGTGGTGCCAAGAGCCCTCATGGCCTGCCTCTGGCCTCCTGCAAGCCCACGGGCACAGCTCCTCTCTTCCTGCCTGCCTTCTCTCTGCCCCTTGCTCCCTCCACTCCAACTGCTGCCGCCTCCGTGCGCTTCCCAAACATTCTGGGCCTCCCCACCACTGCCGGCCTTTGCCGGGACTGCACCCTCTGCCAAGACCACCTTTTCTCAGATGTCACCAGGTTCCCTGCATTTCACCTCAGTGTCACCTCTCAGTGAGGCCCACCTGTCAGTGACCACCCTCCTTAAAGCCTCAAGCCCTCTCCCCCGGCGTCCCCAGTACCCCCTCAGTCTGTTCCACTTTTCCTCTGTTCATTTATCACCTTCTGACATGGGAGAATGGACTCATTTGTTGTGTTTTTGTTTACGGCTGTCACCCCTCTACTAACACATAAAGCTGTGGCCCTCACATTTGGTGCAGGGCCAGTGAGCTGCTCTGAGGGCCAGGGCTGGGGTGGTGTAGTCCTCAGGGGTCTCCCGGGCCCTCCCCTGACCTGTGGCCTGGCTGGCCTAACTCACCTCTGTCCTGTGCCTGCACTGTAGTTCTGGACTGGCCTCTCCCTGGTCGCAGGCCTACGTTTTCTGCAGGCTGGTGGCCCAGCCCTTCTCTCCTCCCACAGAGGGGCTGGAACCCGGAAGCCCAGAACTGCTCAGCCTGCGAGGCTGGGCTTGCTGAAATTTTCCCTTTCTCCCCTTCTCCCTGGCCAAGTGTGCTGGGGCGGCCCCAGGAGGGTTGCTGTGAGGACGAAGCCCTTCCATTTCAAAGCCAGGGCTTCCTTGGAGACTGCTTGTGCCAAAAAGCTGTGTAACCCAGCTGTGTTTCCAAAGCAAAACCTTGTCTTTGTTGCCTTCCCTGATCTTTCATCATGTGCCCTTCTGGGACTCAAGCTGTTAAAATTGCAGGAGCTTGATTGGCTCCCTTCAGGTGATCCTCCTGTGAAAGGGTTGCTCTGTAAGGTGATTGATTTTCCTCTCGCCCCATGTCTCTCTGCTCTAAAATTTGGTTTGTCTTCTGCTCAGCATTCCCTGGATACATATCTGTGGGTCCCCTGCAGTGTGTTAGGTAATGGGTGGGACCCAGAGGGGAGCCCCATCTCAGTGAGTGGCATGAGATGTCTAGAGATTCCCTCACCCCCCATGCATAGCGACCCTGGAAAGTGGGATGTAGCCCCCCATTTTACAGGTGAGGAAACACGCTTGGGGGTTGATGTCCCTTTGCTTGGGTTTGCACAGCTGGAATTTGAACCAGATCCCTGAGGACAAAGGTGAGCTCTTTCCCCATTTATGTAAGGCTGGGAAAAAAATCAAGAGATATCCACTAGTGGGAGACAGGCACCTGTCCTGGCAGGACTGAGATATGGTGTCCTCCACTCCTGGGCCTCAGTGTCCCCATCTTTGATAAAGGGTGTTTGCTCACCATATTTCCAAGGTAGTATTAAGCTTGTGTTTGCAGGAAGAGTCAGGACCTGTGACCCAAGCCTTGATACTATCACCTGGCACGTCCTGCTGCAGCTGTGGGGTGTAGGCCCCTGGCAGTTCCATTGCTACACAGGGTGGTGGTTTTAGGGAAGGTGGCCTGGTCCTATTGTTTGGAGGTGAAAGTTCTGGCTTCCAGTGTGGCCTCTGCCAAGCCTTCGTGCTGTCACTCACCATGGGCAGTTACTTAGTTTCTCTTTTTTTTTTGAATTGGAGTCTCACTCTGTTGCCCAGGCTGGAGTGCAGTGACACACTCATGGTCACCACAGCCTCGACCTGCTGGGCTCAGGCAATCTTTCCGCCTCAGCCTTCCAAGTAGCTGGAACTACAGGCATGTGCTACCACGCCCAGTTAATTTTTTTATTTATTGTAGAGATGAGGCCTCGCCAAGTTTCCCAGGCTGGTCTTGAACTCCTGGGCTCAGGCAATTCTGTCGCCTTGGCCTCCCAAAGTGCTAGGATTGCAGACTTGAGCCACCGCACCCAGCATCTGCCATAGTTTCCACGCCTTAATAAACTCTCCTTGTTTAAATTATTTCTTCATCAGTTTTGGAGCTGACTCTATGTGATTTGGATGTGATCATTTCGATTTGTTGCACTAAACTATTGAATTATTCAGCTTTCAAAGTTTTTTTAAAAAAAAATTATGAAAAATTTCATGCCAGACGCCGTGGCTCATGCCTGTAATCCCAGCACTTTGGGAGGCTGAGGTGAGAAAATTGCCTGAGCCCAGGGGTTTGAGATCAGCCTGGGCAACTTCATCTCTACAATAAATCAAAAAATTAGCCAGGTGTGGTGGTGCGTGCCTGTAGCTCCAGGTAGAAGCCCAGCAGGTTGAAGCTGTGGTAGCCATGAGTGTGTCACTGCACTCCAGTCTGGGTGATAGAGTGAGACTCTGATTAAAAAAAAAACCAAAAAACAAAAACAGAAAGATAAATTTTAAACTTGTGCAAAAGGAAAAAAATAGAATGAACCCGCATGTACCTGACATCTTATCATCTCCTATCTCCTTGTTCTTTGTTTTTAACTTTTCTTTTTTTTTTTTTTTGAGTTGGAGTCTCACTCTGTCACCCAGACTGGAGTGCAGCGGCCGCTCCCGGCCACTGCAGCCTCGACCTGCTGGGCTCCGGCGATCCTTCCGCCTCAGCCTTCCAAGTAGCTGGAACTACAGGCGTGCGCTACCACGCCCGGCTAATTTTTTTTGATTTATTGTAGAGATGAGGTTTCGCCTGCCCAGGCGGGTCTTGAACCCGCTGGCTCAGGCAATCCACTCACCTCAGCCTCCCAAAGGCGCGGGATTACAGGCTGAGCCACCGAGCCCGGCTTGTTTTTAACTTTTCATTTTGAAATAACTTTAGACTTTTGGAAAGCTGCAAAGTTTTTGTATATCCTTCACTCAGCTTCCTCTAATGCTAATATCTTAACAATCATGGTACAATTATAAAACCAAGAAACTAACACTGATCTAATACTATTAATGAATCTTCAGAACTTATTTGAGTGTGTCAGAAGTCCCTAAGCTCAACCTCAGTCCACTGATTTGCTAGAAAGACTCACAGAACTCAGAAATTGGTTGTGGTTTCTTACAGTGAGAGGATACAGATCAAAATCAACAAAGTAAAAGGCACATACTGTGGAGTCCGGGGGAGCAAGCTGAACTTCCAGTGTCTTCTCCCAGTGGTGTTGTACGGTCAGCATTTAATTCTCCCAGCTATGACGTGTCACAGTACACATGAAGCACTGGCAACTGGGGAAGCTCATCTTGGTGTCCAGAGCTATTTTAGTCAGTTACAGAGGCATGGGACGCTGGTGTGCTGACCTTAGCTACTCAGTCTCCAGGCCCTCTAGAGGTCAAACTGATATAGTGTGGCCCAGGGACCCACTACAGATCACATTATCTGTGCAAACTGCCTGGCATGGCCCAAGCCCCTGGATATACAAAGGCACTGCTTTTTTTTTTAAATTGTATTTTAAAGATGTGGGGTACAATTCAGGATTAGGTACATAAGTGGTAATCGTGAATGGACCCTGAACAAAGGCACTGCTTTTAGGCAGGATATTACCAGAGCTTAGAGGTCATCTCTCAGGAGCTGTCAAAGGCCAATTCTTTCTTTGGAATATGCAGCATCTGAAATACTGTTGAGTTAATACCTGTCTGCACATTGAGTTCTGCAGTTTTCCTACTAATATTTTTTGGGGGAGTTAGGATCCAATCCAGGATCCCACATTACATTTAGTTGTTCTCTCTACACCAGTGGTGAAGTTCCTCAGTCTTTATCTTTTATGACTCTGATACGGTTCAAGTGTTTTGTAAATGTCCTTCAATTTGGATATGTTCACTGTTTTCTTATGACCAGTTTGAGTTTAAACTCTTGGTGTTCCTTTAATATTTGCTTTACCACACTCCATGTACATAAAGTTTGTTTTTGTCTATTCAAATGCATCCATTTGACAACGTCTTCTGTTTTGCTGACAGTCAGAAATTTAATTCCTGCCTGGGTCTATAATCCTAGCATTTTGGGGGGCCGAGGCAGGTGGATCACTTGAGGCCAGGAGTTCAAAACCAGTCTGGCAACATAATGAGACCCTGTCTCTACAAAGAGTAAACTAAAAATTAACTGGGTGTGTGCCTGTAGTCCTAGCTACTTGAGAGGCTGAAGTGGGAGGTTTGCTTGAACCCAGGAATTTGAGGCTGTGGTGAGCTGTGATCACACTACTGCACTCTAGCCTGGCTGACAGAGCAAGATCCTGTCTCTAAAAAACAACAACAAAAAGCAAAAACAAAAAAACTGTTTCTTCCTATTTTTATATTTATTCTTCCTAGTTACATTTGTATTCTTTCTATTTTTATATTAAAAAATATGTGATGTGGGGACCAAAGTATGGCCCAAACTTTACCTGTACAATGACCATTTGTATACCTAACCCTGAATTGTACCCTACATCTTTAAAATAAAAATAAAAATAAAATAAAAATATGTGACAAGTTATTTTTAATGTGCAAATAAAGAATGTAGATATTTATGGTGTACAACATAGTATTTTGAAATATGTATAGACATTGTGGAATGGCTACATCAAGCGAATTAACATATTTATTACCACACTTTTTTGTGGTAAGGACACTTAAATCTCTCTTAGCAATTTTCAAGTATAAAATACACTGTTATTAATTATAGTCACCATGTACTTTTTGTATTATTGTATTGTAGTCTCTCTCTTCAGCTCTATTAATGTCTATTAATGCTTGCTTTATATATTTAGGTACTCTTATGTGGGGTGCACATATATCTATGTTTGTTATATCCTCTTGATGAATTGACCTCTTTACCATTAATATAACAACCTTCTTTTTCTCTTTTTACAGTTTTTGACTGAAAGTCTATTTTATATGATACAAGTTTAGATACCTGTGTCTCTTGGTTTCCATTAGCCTGGAATATCCTTTTCCATCGCTTAACTTTCAGTCTATGTGTTTCCTTAGAGTGAGTCTCTTGTAGGCAGCATATAGTCGGGTCTTTTTGTTTATTCATTCAGCCATTCAATGTCTTTTTATTAGAGAATTTAATCCATTTCTATTTAAGGTAATTACTGATAGGTAAGGACTTACTACTGCCATTTTGTTGATTATTTTCCTGGTCGTTTGGTAGACTCTGTTTTTTTCTTCCTCTCTTGCTGTCTTTCTGTGTAATTAGATGATTTTTTTTGTAATGGCATGCTTTCTTACTTTTTATCTTTTGTATATATAGTATAGGTTTTTGTTTTGTGGTTATCATAAGGCTTACATAAAACATCTTGGCCAGGCTCGGTGGTTCAGCCTGTAATCCCAGCACTTTGGGAGGCCGAGGCGAGTGGATTGCCTAAGCCCGCGGGTTTGAGACCCGCCTGGGCAACTTGGCAAGACCTCATCTCTACAATAAATCAAAAATTAGCCAGGCGTGGCAGTACACGCCTGTAGTTCC
>CAUYQG010282097.1:0-14009 GCA_963574415.1 Tarsius wallacei | reverse complement strand
CCAAGTAGCCAGAACTACAGGCGCACACTACCACACCCGGCTAATTTTTTATATATTGTAGAGACAAGGTCTCACCAAGTTGCCCGGGCTGGTCTTGAACCTGCAGGCTCAGGCAATCCACCTGCCCCGGCCTCCCAAAGTGCTGGGATTACAGGCTGAGCCACTGAGCCCGGCCAGGGTTGAGCTGTTTTTACACAGAGTGGCTGAAGAGACCATTTTCTATGACACGTTCTTCATCTCAATGTTCTCTCACGATAACCATCTAATCAGGGCAAGATATCACCTCCCTGTCGCACTGAGTAAAAGCAGACAGCTGCCACCAGGCCACCCTGCCCTGCCTCAGCAGCTGTGGGTAGAAGTGAAAAGAGTACTCTGGGGTCCCTTGGAGGGGTGATGAGTCACATTAGAACACCTGGGCCCAGGAACCTGTCTGGTGGGAGGAGACTAATCAGGAGTCACTGTGGGAACCAGGATGGATCAGCAACTGACTGCGCTCTGGACCCAGGGCAGCTGCTGGGCACAGCCCTGGAGACAGCAATTCCCCTTCTCTATTACCTCTGGCCCCAGGCTTTATGAATAAAAAGTGGCTCTTTCTCAGCAGGAAGCAAACTTTGACTGTTCTGTTCACTGATTCGCTCATTCATTCACTCATCCAACATCCATATACCATCCTTCCATCCACCTATCCACTCGTTGACCCATCCATCCATCCAACCATGTACCCACCCACTCATCTATCCACTTACTCACTCACTGATCCATCCATCCATCCATCCATCCATCCATCCATCCATCCATCCATCCATCCACCTACCCACCCATCCACCCATCCATCCAGCGGGCAGACATGGAGCTTTTGTCTGTTGGGTGTTGCAGACAGAACCTTGAACAGACCTGGGCCTGGTTCTCGAGGAGCTCACACCTTATAGAAGATGTCTCCAGGTGAGCACTGAGCAGTTGCCCTTGTGTGTGCAGACAAACATGCAGGGCTGGGCCCTCTTTTGCTGGGGGCTGGACAAGCACTGGGGCTGGCACAGAAGAGAAAGGAGGACCGACCGCTTTTCCTGCTGCAGCTGGGGGCCTCAGTTCTTATGTCAACAACAACATATGGATCCCCACTGAGCCAGGGTCTGTTGGAAGTCTGTATTGTGATGCAGGCTGCCCTGGGAGGGCCACTCGTGCATCCTCACCTGTGATGATGGCGGGGATGCCCCAGCCCACGACGTAGTAGAACCTCATGGGTCCCGCGTCGATGTTGCGCACCTCGGTCAGCATGCGGTAGACATGCAGGCTCTCCACCAGGGTCCAGGCGAAGGTGCTCATGTAGACATAGTGCAGGAGGATGGCGACCACTGTGCACAGGAACTGCACAGAGAGAAGGTGTAGGCTCAGAGAGGGGTCCCAGCTGAGAGAGGGCCCTCCTGAGTTGAGGAGGGAGCCCAGTGCACAGGAACTGCACAGAGAGGGGGTCAGGGCTCAGAGAGGGGGTCAGGTTCAGTGAGGACCCCATCTGAGTGGGGGAGGGAAAGAGAGCCCAATGCACAAAGACTGTGCAGAGCATGGGGCCTGGCTCAGCAAGGACCCCTGTACCACAGGCTGAGGCCAAAAGAGCATGAGCCCAGGGTAGGGGTGCGGGGGGGAAGCGACCTAGTCAGACCACTCTACCGATGTGAGGGACTCTAGCATCTGCAGAAGGAAAGCAAGCTCACTGCTTCTCCCATCTGATTCACTCGGGAGTGGCCAAGCACCAATAATCACAGCATCTCAGGGTCTCACTGTAGGACAGGGCACTGGGGAGTGAGGCAGCCAGGAACCCCTTCTTGGCTGGGATCACTACCATGAGTGAGCGTAGCTCAGGGACAAGGGTGGACAGAGCATCTAGTTTGAGAGAAGCCAGAAATATAGACTTTTGTGTGATGATTCCAGAACTTTAAATGTTGGCATCTAATGTTTAAAAAAAAATACCATGTAGGTAGGCCTGCTTGGGCTGAGGGTCCCAAACTATGATTCTGGCCTATGACCACTGCTGCTGACCCCACAGAGGTCCCCAAGGCCCAGCAGGTGCAGCCAGAGGAAGGGAGGAGCCCCATGCAGTGACCTGGTTGGCAAATAGCAGGTTCCTTGTGCTGTGATCAATGGATTTCCATCAAAGAAAAAACAGGGATGAGAGCATTTGTTCTACACATCGGTCTTTAACTAGGCAAGGCTATGTGTCTGGTCAAAGGCTGGCTGTTGAGAAGACAGAATCAACATCCACAGGGCAACTGAGAGACAGTGTGTGGCCCCTGGAGGCAGCTGAGCCAGCTAGGGAGCCATCTGGGTGAGCCAGCCCTGCCCGCCTGGACACAGAGGGCGGTGTGAGAACGGGAGGAAGGCAGTGGTGGGGAGGGGACAGGGACACTGGGATCACCCAGAGTCCAACCTCTGAGGCCATTGGGGTGAAAATCCAGTCCCACATACTCCATAACAGGACTTGAAGATGTGACCCAGAGCAGCTTCTACACAGGGCTCTCTGGGAGGGGCTGCCCCGGCCTGTGCTCCTATAGATGACCTGCTGGAAAATGGCAGTAGACTCCCCTCCAGGTCCCAGGAAGCCAGATCATCAAGTGGGAGGTGGGAGCCCTGAGGGGAGAGGGAAAAAAGGTCCTGGCCTGTCCTGCAGCTGGGGCCGACCCCTGACACCTGGCCTCATCCACAGCTGAGCCTCGCCCCTGGTCCTCTACTCCATATCTGGGCCCCAAACCTGGTCCCATCCATAGCTGGCCTCACCCCTGACATATCCAATCCTCTGCAGCCATCCCAACAGGCCAACCTGCCAGGGAGATACCTCCAACATACACAAGAGGGTTGGGAAAGCAGAGGGCGGCCACCTTGACCCCAGGCTGGATGCCACTTTACTCAGGCACCAGGTCAGCATACCCCAAAAGAGGCCAACAGAGCACAGGCTCCAGGGTGACTAGACAGACACCTCCAAGTATTCCCCAGAAACAAAAGTCCTGGAGGTGTGGGAGGGAACCATTTTAGCATTACTATCTGTCAAATACCCAACACAGCGGAAACCAAAGCAGAAGGAAAACAGTCTTATGACCAGGGACATGCCATTTGCCTGAGACATTGGACTCATCAGGAAATGGGCTGAGAGCACAGGCCTGGCACTGATGATCTTCACACCAACACCGCAGTTTCCTGAGCGGAAAGCATGCTGGCTTAGGAAAAGGAAGAAGGCGAGAAAGTTGGCTGGACCGTTGCCTTAAACAGTGTGAAGAGTAAGCCCACAAAACCACCTTTTGGAAACAGAAAGTGCTAGAACTACGTCTTCAATTGAGTGGGGTCGTACACACAGACCTCTACACGAAATGTACTGCCTTTCCCAGAAAAAGAACAAAGACAAAACGCAAATGCACAATAAATCATTTCAGCCTGCCAGTGGTCTGAGAGACGAGAAACCTCGCCCAGAGATAGGATTGTGAGTTTACAAAAAAACCCATAAAAACCAGGCGTGATGCCAAGCCCCTGGGACTCCGCGGGCCTCCTTCTCTTTTTTGTGCTCAGCAGTGCGTGGCTGCCTGGGAGCTCCCACTCCAGGCAGGAGATGAGTCAGAGCTTGTGCCAGGAGGACGGCCTCTGGGCATCTCACACGTGGTATGTAGTTGCAAGGAGTGGCTTGTGGGTTCTCCCCGCCTCTATTCAGATCACTCAAAAGCACACTTGAAGGGTTTTGAAATGAATCAGGCACTTCCTGCCGAGAGCCTTCTCGGTCTGATGCACTGATAAGAGCAGGCATGGAGGTGCGGGTGCGCCCAGCTGTGCGTGTGAAGAAGCCGCCACAGCAGCACATCAGCTCTGCCATGTTGTCCCCTGTCGCCGTGGCCACGGGGAACACCTGGAGGGCAGCAATAAGGTTTGGCCCCTGTCCATTTGATATACGCTTTGGGGCCTGTCCTCTGTGTGCCAGGCCTGGCGCTTCAACTGTAGCTAATGAGAAGCACCAAGCTCATCAATGGAACCTTCTCAAGATCGGCCTGTGAGGTGGGAGTGCCCACCCTCTCCTCCTGAGAGGAGTCTTGAGGGGTCCCATTGCTTGCAATTAAAGAGGAGGAAGTCTGCATGTAGCCCTGAACAGCTAGCTGGAAAATTCCATCTTGGTCTTTTTATTTGACTGCATTTCCCGGAGCCTGTCTCCTTTTTCAAGTCCTGTACCCTCCTCAGCGCCCCATGGGTATGCCCAATCTCGCATCTCAATGAGTGGCAACTTCACCTACTCAGTGCTCCCCTGGAGATCTTTTTTCTTTCTTTTTTTTTTGAGTTGGAATCTAACTCTGTCGCCCAAGCTGGAGTGCAGTGGCACACTCACAGCCACCCCAGCCTCGACCTGCTGGGCTCTGGGAATCCATCTGCCTCAGCCTTCCAAGCAGCCGGAACTATAGGCACGCGCTACCACGCCTGGCTAATTTTTTTATTTTTATTATAGAGACGAGTTCTTGCCAAATTGCCCAGACTGGTCTCGAACCTGCGGGCTCAGGCAATCCACTCGCCTTGGCCTCCCAAAGTGCTGGGATTACAGGCTGAGCCACCGAGCCTGGCCCCCCCTGGAGATCTTAAAGTTACTCCCAGCCCCTCCTTCCTGCTCCTTCTGTGCCCAGCTGGTCCTGTCTCTTCCTCCTCCTCATTCTTGCTGCCCTGGCCTCAGTTCTGGGCCACAACCCCACCTCTCTGGCCTATGAGCGCATCGTCAGGCTGCTTTGCTGACCCGGTTCCCCTTCCATCCATTGCCCATTTGCTGCCAGGTTCATCTTTCTAAAACGCAACCCTGGTTGCAGTTCTCCATGGCACAACACTGCTGCAAGAGGAAGATGGTGTGGACCTCAGATTCCAGGCGATCTGGCCCCCGACCTGTTGCCCACCCCTCATCCTGGACCCCTTCCACTGGGTGACAAATGGGTGGTCCTGTTCATCCTCTGTACAAGGAATGGGAAAAAGCTCTGTCAACAGCAGGTGGCAGCATTAGAATGGCTCACTGTCCCCAAACAAGACGTTGTTGAGAGAGTGATCAGGTCTAGGGGAGAGTAACCTTGGAACCTCCTAAGGTCACTACAAATGCACGTAGTCACTATTCAGTGACAGACACTGAAATATCACACATAAATAGCGGGCTGCAGCAGGTCTGGGGATGGTACGCCATGTGGGACAGGTGGGCTTCGGCTCCAACCTCTGGGTGGTTAAATGTCTCTGCAAGGAAGAGCGTGGTGGCTCAAGCCTGTAATTCCAGCACTTTGGGAGGCCAAAGTGAGAGGACTGCCTAAACCCAGGGGTTTGAGACCAGCCTGGGCAACTCAGTGAGCCCTTGTCTCTACAAAATCAAAAAATTAGCCGAGTATGGTGGTATGTGCCTGTAGTTCCAGCTACCTGGAAGGCTGAGGCAGAAGGATCACCTGAGCCCAGCAGGTCAAGGCTGTGGTGGTTGTGAGTGAGCCATCGCACTTCAGCTTAGATGGCAGAGCAAGATTCCAACACC
Organism: Tarsius wallacei; assembly: GCA_963574415.1. Taxonomy (NCBI): domain Eukaryota; kingdom Metazoa; phylum Chordata; class Mammalia; order Primates; family Tarsiidae; genus Tarsius; species Tarsius wallacei. The sequence goes on along the minus strand of CAUYQG010282097.1, from coordinate 8,494 downwards.
TCCACACACACACAAGTCTATGCAGCATGGGGTTCACAGGGAAACAGCACCAGAGACCCAGTGTCCCATCCTGGCTCTACCACCTCCCACCTAACTGCGGCCTGCAAGTGTCTCTACCGCACCAAGCCCAACAAGCCTGGCTTCCCTGTGCTTTACTCACTGCCCTGTCATGATGGATGCGTGTCATCACTGCTGCCTCCAAAGTTGGACCCCTCTAGGTCCCTTTCCACTCTTCGGGGACCTTGTCTCCAAGGGTCTCACTCTGTCACCCAGACTAGAATGCAGTGGCACAATCACAGCTCACTGCAGCCTCAAACTCCTGGGCTCAAGCAATCCTCCTACCTCAACCTCCCAAGTAGCTGGGACCATGGGCATGCGCCACCACACCTGGCTAATTTTTTTTAGTTTTTTGTAGAGACAAGGTCTCGCTATGTTGCCCAGGCAGGTCTTGAACTCCTGGGCTCAAGCAATCCTCCTGCCTTGGCCTCCCAAAGTGCTGGGATTCCAGGTGTGAGCCACCATGCCTGGCAACCCCTCCCTCTTGTATTATTCTCTTCGATCTCCTTTTCAAAGAGCTCAAATCCCGTGGCAGCTCCACAAGCCCCAGCTCCCCCACTGCGGCCCTGCTGCACTTCCTTTCCTCCCAGTGACAGCCAAATGTATTCAACATTTGTAAATTACATGTTAAATACACTGGTGGCAGATGCACAGGAATGCAACTGATTTTATATATATTACATCTCCAATAACAGCTAGCTGGTTTGCTAAACTCTCCACTTGTTTCTCATGATATGCCTGAGGGTTATTTTAGATTTTTCTATGAGATCCTTCATGTCACTTGTATCATCTCATAAATAATGACAGCTTTGTTTCTTCCTTTCCAATGTCTATGCCAGTAATGTATTTTTCTTGTTTACTGCATTGGCTGGGCCCTTCAGTAAAATGAACAGAGTGGTGAAGTGGCTTCCTGATTTTAGAGAAAACGCTTCTAATATTTTCCTATTATTGTTTATGTCAACTGTAGGTTTTCCATAGACGGCCTTTATTAGGTTAAAGAGTTTCTCCTACTCCTAGTTTTTTAAAAAAAGAAAAATCATATTTCCCCCTTAAATGACATTTTTAGATTTTTATAATGTTTATCACCCTTGTGTTCCTAAGATAAACTCAATCTGGGTATGATTTTTTTATACACCGATGCAAATTCTCTAATGGTTATAGGACGGTTCAAGCTTTCTAAATCTTGAATCACTTCTGACAAAGGAGTTATATTTTTCTCAGAACATATCCATTTCATGTAAGTTTCAAATATACGAGCATTAAATTGTTCAAACTAGCAAATCTTCTCCAAATTGGTTATTTGTGCTTTTAGTTTTTTTTTCTTCATCAGTCTCACCAGAGATTTCTCTTTTCAAAAAACAACTTATGGCTTTGTTTCCTCTTGTATCTTTATTGTCTATTTTGTCGATGTCTGCTTTTCATTATCTCCTGTATTATCTTCTAAATTTACCTCTCAGCTGTTTTTTTTTTTTTGAAAGAAGAAAAGATTTACTTAAGAAAAGTTCCTCAGCTCTGCTTTTATTGCATACTATATGTCCTGACGTGATACTTTTATTAACAGAATTTTCATTATGCTTCTTATCAATCTCCCTGGAATTTTTAAGATCTGTGCTTTCTATAGGCATATTTTCAGTTCATTTTAGTAGGTACGTAAAAATTTAGAAGTTTATATCTTCCAGACAATGGACCTTTTTAATCATTCTACAGTAACCCTTTCTGTCCCTAAATATTGCTGCTTATCCTGAAACCGATTTCCTTTGATAATTGCAAAGATCCTCAGGTTTACTCCAGTTGGTATTTATCTGTCATATTCTTTTTCATTATTTTTCTTTTGTTTTTAAGTCAGAGTCTTACTCTGTCACTCAGGCTGGAGTGTAGTGGCATGATCATGGCTCACTGCAGCCTCAATCTCCTAGGCTCAGGCAATCCTTCTGTCTCAGCTTCCGGAGTAGCTGGGACTATGGGTACACGACGTCACGGCAGGCTAATTTTTTGTAGAGACCAGGTCTTGATATGTTGCCCAGGCTGGTCTCGAACTCCTGAGCTCAAGTGATCCTCCTGCCTCGGCCTTCCAAAGTGGTGGAATTACAGGTATAAGCCACGGCACCTGGCCCTTTTACTCTTGACCTTTATGCCTCGTGTAAGAGTCATCTCATTTGTATCTGATTGGACAATTCCTGACTTTATTTCACTGGCGAGGACAAGCTAGTTACCTCTGTCTGAGACTAGTGCCCTAAGTATATGCATATGGACTGGACTTCCAGCCAAGACAGAGGCTGCCTTGCGGGACTCTCATTCAGCTGCAAGGTGGTGCAGGACAGGGTTCTCACCTCCCTTCCTCACCTGGATCCTGTTACCCTGCATGCTTTCCGGTCTCTTCTATATTCCCTGTTGTCTGGCGAAACTCTCTCCAGCTTTCCATCTCGGCTGAAGAGTCACTTTCTAGTGCAGCCCCTGCAGTCGCCCTACCTGGGAGCAACCTCAGAGTGGGGGTGCACCCCCTTTGGGGACAGGACCTGGCCAACTCCAGGGAGTGGACCCTGGACCTCTCGCTCCACCCTCTGCTGGGTTTCCATTCAATGTACATCTACTGAGTGTGTGAATGGTGACTACAGGTAAAGGGTTAAACACGCCCAAAGCCCACGTGTTAATTCAGCAGCTAACTATCTAATGTGGGTCAGCTCTTCCCAACAATTTCAGAAAGGGCCCCTTATCTCCTCATAAAGAGACAAGGTGGTAAAGTGCTTGGTCCTTGGAGTCCAACTGCTTGCCCGTGAACCCCACCGCCCCACCCAACAGCTATGTGCCTCAGACACATTCCTTAAAGGAACATCAGTGAAGTGAAGTGGAGGTGGTGGTGGGGAGGACAGCACCAGCCAGTGCGCTTGAATTGGTTACCATGGTACCAGGCACAGCCTAAACGTGGGCTAACCACTCCCCATCGTTATTATCTTATGATTGTTGGAAAGCTACAATGCAAGAGAGCCTTCATTTCACCCTAAAAGCCTCATTTTCCCCAGTGAGCATGAAGGAAGACGCCAGCTGGCAGTGCTGGCTCTCACTTATCTTAGCAATTCATGGGTCTGGGTCTATCCCTCTCCAAGGAACTGGCCTTCCCCAAGCTGGAGGGCTCGGAGGTTTAAAAGAGGAAATCAAGGGTCTAGGAAAAGGTGGCCTGATTATCATCATCTGTCCAGAAGAAACTTGTTAGCTTTACATATTTGGCTGGACACCCCACGAGCTTCCAGGATACTCCAGGAAGCCACTTGACCGCACTAGCTTCCGGGATACTCCAGGAAGCCATGTGATACCCCAAGAGCTTCCAGGACCCTCATGAGCTCATAGGATACACCAAGGTCCTGTGTGACACCCGAGGAGCCCAAGAAACACCCTATGAGTCCATGTGACACCCCTATATTTAATCAGATCGAGTGAAGGCTCACCCATCTTTTTCTCTTCTCTTGCCCTCATCTCTCCTTCTTCCCATTTACTCTTTTCAGCAAGCTCCGTTCTCTTCTTCAACCCGTACATCCATCCAGAACCATTTCGCCACATCCTAGGCCTGTCCTGGACATCTGTCTCCCTCTCTGGGGAAGCACATGAGCTTCCACAGAAAATGGGGAAAATGCAGAGGGGAAGGAGGCAGTGTCTTCAAGGCCATGAAAGCTCCAATTATAACTTGAAGGCCTCTGGGACTTGACAAATGGCTGTAATTTCTTATGCAATCACTAGTGGTCACATTAGGAGGATAAGACTAGATGGGTAGTGCGCCCCTGGCCCTTGTGACTTGGCTCCTGCAGGGGGCTTTGAAGAGAGGATCCTTCCTGGATGCAAAGTGGTGACAAGACCATGTGACTTGGCCTGAGAGTCACCAGTTCCCACGAGATTCCCTGGTGCACGTGCTGAAGTGAAATTTCAGGAAACTCCCTCCTCACAAAGATGAGAAAGAATCCTTCCCTATGTGAGCCTTGCTGGAAGACTGAAGGAGCAGACCCATGCGATAACACAACGCCTGTGAAACAACACATGCACGGGAAGCCCACGGGCCGGGGCGAAAGGGAAGGAGGGGGCCTTACCGGGTTTTCTGTCTGGCTGATCCCGATCACGAAGATCAGCTGGGAGAAGAAGAGCGCCCCAATGAGGTTCTTGTGGATGCTGTGCAGGTTGGAGCGCAGTGTCCGGACCAGGGCAAGGAGGACAAAGGCCACCAGCAGGGCCACCAGCGATAAGGACACAGCGGCATAGGTGATGATCTTCAGGGGCAGGACCTCCCCGTGCTGTGAGCAGGTGGGTTAAAAGCAGGAGAGAAGGTAAGGGCCATGGCTCTGATAGAACTTGCCCAAAATTCCGAGCTAGCAGAAACCTTCCACACGAATTCTCAGTTTAGGCAAAAGGCAAGTGTGTCTCAGCTGCAGGAGCCTGCAATGTCTCCTGTGCTTTGTTTCATTTAATACTATTGCAGATTTTCTTCTTTGGGCTAAAACAGCAGTCTCTAACCTTTTGGGCATCAGGGACTGGTTTCATGGACGACAATTTTTCCATGGACAGCGAGGGGGTGGGAGAGGGATCATCAGGCATTAGATCCTCATAAGGAATGTGCAACCTAGGTCACATGCGCAGTTCACAATAGGGCTTGTGCTCCTGTGAGAATCTAATGCCACCACTGATCTGACAGAAGGTAAAGCTCTGCTCACTCTCTGCTCACTTCCTGCCGTACAGCTCAGTTCCTAATGAGCCATGGACTGGTACCGGTCCACAGCCCAGGGGTTGGGGACCCCTGGGCTAAAAGATTATTCCCTCTTTACAAAGAAAATGGGTAATTTGTAGCAAGACAACATGAATAACTACCTTTAACTGAGCACTTATTATGTGGCAGGGATGTTACTAAATCTGCCAAGGTTGTTACTTCATTTAATCCTTAGATCAAAACCATGAGGAAAGTATTAATATTATCCTCATCTCATTTTTTTTAAGAGATAGAGTCTTGCTTTGCTGTCCAGTCTAGAGTACAGTGGTATGATCATGGCTCACTACAGCCTTGAATTCCTGGTCTCAAAAGTGTTCCTCCCAACTCGGCCTCCCAAAGTGCTGGGACCCCAGGTGTGAATCACTGAGCCCGGCCTATCCTCATCTTACAGATGAGAAAACTAATGCTTAAAGAGGGTAAACAACTTGCCAGAGGTCACACAGCTAGACAGGGTGGAGCTTTATGTTCCAGTAATTTAGGACTAACTTGACTCTTCATATACATCACAACCCTTGGTAGAGGCTCCGTTCCTGTCTATCCTACTGATATTGCCATATGAAGTATTCTGTGATGATCTCAAGTAAAGCTACTTCCTGTGTTGACTGCTCATGTCTCTATAAAAGCTCATGTTATACTGACTTATTTTTTAAAATTTCCGGATCCCTTATGATACATTTCTTAAGGGCAGTCAACATATATTTTTTAAAAAAAGATTATAGTGAAATATACATGACATAAAATTGACCAGCTCTGTCATTTTCAAGCATACATTTCAGCAATAAGTATATTCACACTGTTGTGTGTTTTCTAGACTTTTACAAAGTAGGACACCTATCCAGGACCCAGTGCCCTGGGGAAGTTTCTGCATTTGGGAAACAACACACTCTGGTTCTCTGGTAACTTCTGGAAAGTGTTGCTTATGATGTAGAACTGTGAGCCAGGGGCTGCCCTGGGAAATAAGAGGAAGCCAGGACTAGCATGGGCTGGGGAGGTTGAGTTGATCACGGCCCTGGGCCCAGAACTGCCCTGAGGCTCCTACCAGTGCCCTGGGCTCCTTCCAGTGCCTTGGTGCCTACAGCAGTGCCCCAGACTCCTATCCAACTGACTTGGGAGCTATTCAGAGACCTCTGACCTTGAGGTGCCCCAGAGCGTGGGAGCCTCTGACTCCTATTCAAGCTTCATTTCTTCTGCCTCAATTTCAACTTTCTTAGCCCAGCTTCCTGGCCATGAGACAACCCCCAAATCCCACAAAGATCACTAATAATTAATCACCTCCAGGCTGGGCCCTGGGGCTACCTGCTTGTAAGTGCCACCAGCTTATGGGGGGAGGGGGGTGGCAGGTGGGCACCTGGCGGGCCCATGTTGCAGCTTAGCTGCTCATCACACAGAAACCCACAATCCTCTTCTCCAGGCCTGTCTCAAGGCTGACTCACACTTCCAAGAATGTGACAGAAACTAAGGCCACTCAACATCGGAAAGTCCTTGGGTGGCCTGGGGCCCCGAGCCACATCCCAGGAGACAGGATGAGCCAGGGAGGTCACCTAGGCCTCTGGCTCTGGCTTCTAAATACCAGGATCTCACATATGCCACACCCCAGCTGGCCTCACACCACCTTCCTGTCCTGATGATGGGAGGCTAGGACAGACTCTCACGGCCTTCGCCTCTCCGGGCCCTGCTGCCTAATTCATCTGCAGGTCCACAATGGCTGGCTCACATTCCTAGGCCGCTTAAGATGCCAGAGGTTAAACATTAGCTACCCGGTTGCTGGGGGTAGGGGAGTTCTTACAGCAGGCTAGTGCGTGTGGCCCTGAGGTTGCAAGATAGCCCCGCTGGACCCGACAGCTGTCTCTTTCTTCCTTACAATTCAAAACAGGTGGAAAGCAGCGTCCTCTAATGGACCAGGTCTGAGGCAAGGGGCATATTCCAGAAGCTCCTTCTGGGCCTGTGCATAGGGCCTGCCATGGTGGGTTTTAATGCACAAACCAGGCTCTGTGAAAAACCTTTTAATGAGGCTTTGATATGGAAATCCTCACAGATTCTGGCCAATACTCCTGGAATAGGTTTTTTAATCGGTTGATTTGGTTTGTTCAAAGCGCTTAGAAAGAAAGATATAGTTAGTGGAGGGGGTAGGTTTGAGGCCTAGGCTCAATTTTCAGTTTCCAAAGGAATGAGCCTGTGGGCACACTTGTCAGGAGGGCAGGGCAGGCAGGGGAGGGTGCCCACCTCACGCCTGGAGACGTCCATGAGCACCGCAAAGCTGGCCGCATGGCTGCACTGGCACATGACGTGAGTCCGGTTCCTGGACAGAAGCTCGCAGCCCTTGGCTGACCACCCTCCAGTCCCACCAATGCTGCGGAGGAAAGGGGGAAGAGGTAGAGGTGAAATGAATGGCTCCCCCCACCAAGGATCCTGCCGGAGGGCAGTCTTTGCCCAGACTCAGGGCTCCCAGGCCATCCTGATGCTGCTGGACCCAGAAGGATCGGGGCTGATGTATAGCACTGTCACTTGTGCATGTGCAAGTCCGGCGCCCTCGCAGATGGCTCCTGCCTGTCCTCCTCACCATCCTCACTGCTTTGAGACGAGAGCCACTGTCACCTGGCTATGAGGACAATAGGCCAGTATGTCCACCACGTGGGTAGGCCTGTGTGAACAGTCTCCCTCCTCTTTTGTGACTGGTCGGTGTCTCTAAGAAACACCCTCTGAAGTTCAAGTTGCATGTGTCATCTAGCAGTAAAGCCCCAACGGCAGCCTCTCACGTCCACAGCACCCCCCTGTTGGAAACATGACCTGGTGGTTGGAAACATGACCTGGTGGTTAAAACAGCAGCTTTGTCTCCAGTCTTCTTCTGAGTGTAGATGATTTCAGAAATAATACCTCGTGCTTATTTGACCCTTTCATCTTCAGATTACACAACGTTTTATGGGAACTGCCTGGAAGCCAGGGCCCAATTATTACTCCCATTTTACTGATGGGAAGCCCCAAATAACAAGCTGTTACGAGGTGTGTCTCGACCATTGACAGAGCCCTACCCTCCTGGACTCTGGGAAAATCATGTAACCACTGTCAGATCCTTAGTTACCTCATCTGTAAAATGGGATGTGAAAGTTAATATGCTTGCCACCAACTTTAAGATCTGGGGAATAATAGGTGCAACATAAAGCAGAGACAGATCATTAGTACTGGGGCTAATTGCCAGGATTCAAACACACAACCAAAGACAGCCGAGCCTGACGTCCCTGGTCATGAAAGGGGTTCCTTTATCCTCTCTTTTGTAAGCCTAGTGCCTATTATACTCCAGGCACTGTGCTGGGTGCTTATTAATTTGAATTTGGAAAGCACAGCAACAGGAGGATGCTGCAGGGTCTCTCTGCTGAGCCGGACACGCTCCTGGCATGAGCTTGCTCAGCTCAGGGCGGCGCCCAGCACTGCCCCCACCTGTGGCTGTCCCCCAACTCCAGAGGAATCATGATGTGGGAAATATTCCTGCCACGTGAGAACTCTGGGATGCACAACATTCAGTCCCGGCTTCAGGCGTGGCTCTGACTCCCTGAATTCCATGCATGGGGTGTCAACCCTTTCTAGCATCTTCCACTGGTATGTGGAGAAGCAGCAGGTCTCTATGTTCTAGGCTGTGCATCAGTCCTGGCAACAAGGGCCGTCTCCACCCATGCCCCAATTCTACTATTTTCT
>CAUYQG010282092.1:0-33925 GCA_963574415.1 Tarsius wallacei | reverse complement strand
TTCTAAAAAACAAAATGAATTTGGATTTCCTGAATTATAATTGATCAGTGTTCATGTGATCCATTTCAAGTGTTCTAGTTAAGTACAAACCTAGGTCATACATTTTAATTTTTCCCTTGACTAAACTCCATTGCTTGTGTGAGCCTCATTGTGTCCCTAAACCTTCATTCCATTGCTCATTTTTTTGTAAAGAAGAAATCAAAATCTTGAGAGGAAAGAGTGTAATTTTATGATAGAGTGAGATCTGGGATTAGATTTTAAAACTTCTGATCTATAGAACTCAAAATTTCAGAGCAGAGACAACAACAGCCCAGTCTGTCATGGCACCAGCATCCTAGCCATTTCTATGGCAGTTGCTCAGTAGCATTATGCCTTTACTGCCTAATGTCAATGGGGTCCTCAATTCAGGTATTTTTTTTTTTTTGTACTCACAATGCAGGATTTATACTCATTTATTGTTATAGACCAACTAATTACTTCAGACTTATAGCCATGTGTTCTTCCCTGTCATTCCTCTCCCCTTCCCTTTTCTTCTTCCTTCCCAGCCCATCTTTCCTCACTAAGGAGTGGGGCCCTTTTAGCCATGGCACCAACTTATTAAGTCTCCGACCTGTTTCTCTGGTGATATTGTCTTGCCACCTTCTTGGGTACTTCTCTAGTTCCTGCTGCTTTGATGTTGAGCCCTCTCTGTGTCTTTTGAATGTGCTCAAACCTGCATTTTCCATGTAATTGTGTGCTTCTCACCATGAAAAGTGCTGTGCTATAGCCTGTGTTGAGTGGAACTTTTTTGTAGGCTCTGTGTCAGTCCTCATTTCACTTGGTACAACTCTCCCCTTGGACTGAAGACTGCACCTTTGCTCTGGTACTCTAAGGGAAGGTCCTTCGTCTTATGGCCTCTGAGGGATTCAGCCATGGACCACAGTGCCAAAGACTTCACTCATCACATTCCTGATTCACTCTGGGTTCATCCTGATTGTCTGTAGTTTTGTTTCTGACCTCTGGTCCCACTGAGCAGACCCTGGCTCCACAGCCTGCATAGTCAGAGTCCATACTGAGCAGCTTGGCCTAAGGACCTTGGCGGCCACAACAACTCTCAGATCTCTGTGGTCTTTTTGCAGCTTCATTGACTCCTTTCAGCAGGCTGGAAGGGCTGTTTGTTTTGTCCTGTGGTGCTGAGCTGAAAGAAATAGCTTCACGGTAATCAAACGGTGTAGAGAGTAGCTCTCCATTAAAAGCATTGATTCTCACTCCATAGTCTTTTCCTGTTCCCAGTTTCAAAAGCTTCTTCAACACTAGACATGCATCTCGTCTGTGGAACCTCGTCTGCTAGCTGGGTCTGCTAGCTCTATCTTGCTTGACATATGGACAACCTAGTACATTTTGTTACGTTTCCGTTCAATCTGATTTGAAAAGTCATTATAATGGGAATAAACAACATTTTCTCATAGGGTAAAACATTGCCCCAGATCCTAGGGCAAGAAAATGTGGTCCTTACTATTAGGTACATAAGTGTTCTTATGAACATTTACAGTAACACACACACACACACACACACACACAAAGGAATATATAGAGATTGAACACTTACTCCACAACACTCATTCACACCTAAACCAATGTGACTACTGTAGTGAAATATTAGGACTATTCTCAAAATAGTCAGGTTGAAACCAACCAAGTTTCTTTATTGGAAACTGAATTTTAAGTGTTATTACTGCCTTACCACGTTCATCCCAAATCACTGCACAGACCAATGTGTCTCCAGTCTTTCTGAGGTATATGTGATTCCTGATGATTACTCTAGACATACACTGACCTCCTTCTCTTGCTATGCAATTTCAGTGCACAGTTTTTCACCCGAGAAACCTCGTTTACAACTTCAGGCCGAATGAGCGACTCAAGGTGATTTCCCTGAGGCTCCCACCCAAAACTCGTTGTTCTGCTATTCTTGTTCCATAGTCATGCAGCACTTTGTGCATTACTCTTCTGCAGTACTTTGATATTGAATGGTAGCAGTTTATATACACCACCGTCTCCACATTATACTCTGGACTCCTTAGGAGAAGGGACTCTAGGTCTTCATCATCTCTGTGGTCCCAGCACTGGAGCATAGTGGCTGGACTATAGTCGACCCTTCCTGGATACATTTTCACCAAATGACTGCTGGATGAATGGTTTCTCTCCAATTGATTTGTCACTTCAGTCATGCATCCATATATTAAGCAACAGCGTGAATCAAAACCCAAAGTTATATACAGTGGTGTAATATCAACAAAATCTAACTATTTTTTCTTTTAAAAATTATATTATTATTATTATTATTATTATTATTAGTTGGTAGTAGTAGTAGTATTTTAGAGTTGTGGCATACAAGTGAGGATTCGCTACATAAGCAATTTGCTTGCAGGTGAAGTTTGGGCTTTTAGCTGGCCCTATGTCCCCCTGATAGTGAACCAGGTAACCTGTGTGATACCTCCTCCCTCTCTCCTCCCTCTTTTCCTCCCCTAGCAATGACCAGTGTCTGCCAATAATCCTACCCTTGTGCTTATATGACCAGTGATCACCAAGTCAAAGGATTTCTGTGGTTAAATTCTACCAGGAAGATTGGCTGCATTTACCAATAAGCAATTTTGCTTTTCCCAAAACTGTTGCTTAATTATGCTGATAGATTTCACAATGACTTTAGATTTGATTAATTAATCTCTCTCTCTCTCTCTCTCTCTCTCTCTCTCTGTTTCTCCCTCTCTCCCTCTCTGTGGGGTCTCACTCTGTTGTCCAGGTTGGAGTGTAGCAGCATGAATACAGCTCACCTCAGCCTTGACCTCCTGGGCTCAGTTTCCCAAGTAACTGGAACTACAGGCACACACCACCATACCAGGTTAATTTTTATTTTGCTTTTTTGTGGAGACAAGGTCTCTCTATGTTGCCCAGGCTTGTCTCAAACTCCTAGGCTCAAACAATCCTTCTGCCTCAGCCTCCCAAAGTGCTGGATTTACAGGCATCCAGCCTCCATTCTCTTTTGAGTTTCCCATAAATTTGTGTGTGAGTAAACATAGGGCACTAGTACCTACAGTTTTCATTTTTTCAGCAGTTTGTTTGGGAATTTTTCCATAAATAGAGAAATCTGAGGCTTCGTCTGTCAGTGTGGCAGCTCTGATGAGGTGACTGTTCTGTGAGACAAGGATTAAGAACATTTAGTCATTGATACATAGACTAAGTTCTCTTCTGTCACTTTGGTCTAGGAGTCAATGAAGACATCTTAGTCTTCTTAATAAGTTACAGATAATCTCTCTCTCTCTATGCATGTTTTTTTTACTCTAGCTTGGAGCCAAATGTTGCTCAAACTGAAAAAAATTATGTCTGCTTGTTTGTTTTGATATTAACTCTATTTTGATCAGTAGCACAATTTTCTAATTCAAATTGTCACCCCGGATTCTGTGCCTTGTTTGCATGTTCTTTCTTCTCAGCCATTCTTGTGATTATCTTGTCTGTTCCTTGTGTCATATGTTCTGTGTGGGTCTCTGCGCTGAACTCTGTTTCTCGGGCAATTATAAAATTCAGGTTTGGTTGCAGCTTAACTTTGCACACTCGCTATGGGTATGAGGTCTCCTAAATAAACTTTCAGAATAGTTTAAAGGTATAGTGAACCCACTTAAAGGAAGACATAGTCATTGTGTGAAAGGATATACATTCTGCTGAACAGGTACAATTTTCATTGATTATGAACAAAACCTCTACCTGGAAACATTCTGCTAAGGTTGCCTCCATTACTTTATGTATGCAAAAATAACAAAAATGGTTTTTAGAAAAATGTTTAATGCTTTGTTTATTAACTTATATTGCTTTTTCTCCTCCTAGTAATCTAAATGAGGCCTTCTACAGTTCTCAAAATTTAATTAAAATATCAGATAAATATAGGAATATATGGAAAACTATTTCCACATTATACCATAGCTCTCAAAGTATCAATGACTTTCCTTTCTTTCAACAGAGCCTAGGACAAAGGACCTTTCCAGGATGTACAGCAGAGCTTCTATAAGTGTACTGGCAAATCTTTTCCATGAAAGGCCATAAAGTAAATATTTCAGATTTTGAGGATCATATACAGTCTCCATCGTGTACCATCCACCATTTCTTACTCCCTGCCATGCTAACAACACTTTTAAAATGTAAAGCCCATCATTAGCTCATGAGTTCACATAAAAACAGACACTGGGCTGGATCTGGCCATGGACAGTAACTTAGATGCCCCTGGCCTGAAAAACAATTTTTGTAAAGTTTGTGAAACATTCTAGGATTTTTTGGTGCTCAATTTAGATTCTTTTAATAGCCTAAAACTAGCCAGTTTAAATCCTTTTTGCAACAAAGCAGGTATAAATGCACACACACGTTAATGAGTTGAAGTGACTTACTAATAACCTTTGTAATAAATGTAACCATCTAGAGATGTACATAGATGAAAACAAGTCTCTCTAACACCAAAGGCTGACACAAACAGCTATAATGTGATTTATGCCAACTTACCTCAGAATTTTTTCCTATATATGTGTTCTTATATGTACATATCTATCCACATATATTTCTGATATATACATGTATATATCATGAAACAGACACATGAGAGTTTCTAAGAAAAATGTGTTCATAAGGAAAGAGAGTTGAAAAGCTTGGCAGCTTCTTGCTGGGAAGTAAACAACCTTCAAAAATTTACTATTCTTTTTTACTTGACAAGACACTTTCTTATCCAGTTTCTCTTTTCAATACACAAATTTTTCTCCACTTGACTTAGTCTCCTACTTCTCTGTGAGCCCCACAGTCCCCTATGACACATAGGACATGCCAAGAAACCAGAACTTCAATGCTAAATGCTACTTTTTAAAAAAGTATTTTCTGTTAGCAATTCAACCTAGAGTAGGCCACCAACCTCAGGTTATGGTAAAGTAATGATGATTGGAAATACAAAATTCAACTCAGTGGAAAAGGCATAGTGTTTGCCTCTATATTGTCCACACCTCCGAAATTCGTTTTGAGCTCTACAGACACAGACACTTCTATTAATCAAAATAGCCTGGTATTCAATGTTGGCAGTAAAAGCTTTGATGAAAAAATGCAAACTTTTAACTCACACCTAGTGTTTGTCACAGAAGCTCAAAAGATAAAATAAATTCAAATTTCTTACATACCATAAAAACTGCTGCAACACATTAGCTTAATGCCTCGCAGCCACAAGGCTGTGAGAGTATCTGAATTTGAAATATGTGTAGCATTCTGATTATCTAACAAAGTTATACACTCTCAGCAAAAAGAATAAAACAGAGAATTCCCTTCAGGCAGGAACAATTGGCTGACTGGTAATATCCAGGGAACTCAAAACATATAGAACCTACGTGATCAGGTAGATTCATTTAGAAAGCATCTTCAGAGTTAATTTTATTTCCTGTCCACAAAAGTCACTTTGTACACAGGAAATTTATAGGTCCTTTCAGAACCTAGAGGGAGAGAGGTGATCCCTAAAGCCAGATGCCCAATTCTGAATAGGGTTGCCGTACTCTTCCACTCACCATCTTCATTCCATTTTGTTTTACAAAGCAATTGGGAACCACTGGCTTCTAATATTGTAGGTAAGGAAACTGGGGCTCAGAGAGAGTATGTGACTTGTCCAGGGTCCTATTCCTCAAAAGTGGATCAACTGGACTTCAGATCTCAGATGTCTCTTAAAAACCCTTGCTAGGTGGCAGAATTTGAAGAAACCAGAACATTTTCCTGTGTGAAGAATATTGTTGATGTAGATGTCACAATATTGTGCCATTCTACCATTAGAGAGATTCTTTCAGTTTACTCACTTCTCATGATAAGGAAGACATTGAGAATTTATGGAATGACCACAATGATACTTTTTATGTCCTATCTCTGACCTTTACAAAACTCTGCAAGGTAGAGATTCTTCTTCCCAATTTATAGTTGACCACATGCAGTTCAAAGCAATTAAATAACTTGCTTGAAGTTAAATAGCAGCTAGAAAATGTGTACCTGGTACTCAAACACAGAACTCTGAGAGCAACTTTCTCTTATTTCCCCCAAGGAGCAACATATTCAGACCTTTGACAAAAATGGTTTAGCTGGCTGAAAATGCAAAGATAATTGGCCATAAGAGTTTGATGGCAGATGGAAAGATAGTTCCAGAAGTAGGGGCAGATGATCTAAATTAGCTGTCAAAATAATATAGCTTTTGGAGTGTGTATGTGCAATTTGGGGAGGACGTTGGTGGCATTACTGATGGGCATAAAAATAGGGCACCAGGCGAGTTATGTAAGCTACATCACATTTTACTCATCTATGGAAATAATAATCCCTACCTTCCAGAGTTGCTGTGAAGAAAGAAACTAAAAAAGAAGATTGCAGGGTACCAAACATAAACTGCAGCTACCTCAAAATTCTGTCCACAGTCAACCCTCTGGCTGAGGAGAATCTATTTTTCACACTCTGCTGTATCTTTGCCATGAAAACAAAGCAAAATAAAATTTAAAAACATTTTCTTGAACCCTGCAATGGTCTGAATGTTTATGTTCCCCGCAACTCATTTGTTGAAATTCTAACCTCCAAGGTCATAGTGTTAAAGGATGAGGTGGAGCCTTTGGAAGGTGATGGAGTGATTGTGAATGGACTTTGTGCCCATATAAAATAGGCCTCAGAGCGTTCCTATGCCTCTTTTGCCTTGTGAGGATACAGTGAGAAAACAGTCATCTATAAGAAAGCAGGCCCTCACCAGACACCAAATCTGTCAGCACCTTAATCTTGGACTTTCCAGCATTCAGAACTTGGAGAAATGCATTTTTATTGTTTATAAGCCACCCTGTGTTAGTACTTTGTTAAAGCAGTCCAAGCAGACAAAGACAATCCCATTACCCCACAGCTACCCAGCCATTTCTTTGCTCCTCTTAGCAGGAAAGCTCTTCAAAGAAATCGTCTGTTGTCACTGTCTCCAGTTCTTTTCCTCCTACTCGCTTAAACCAATCCAGCCAAGCTTTAACCCCATAATTTCACTGAAACCACAACCTGACATTCAAGTTGCTAAACCTAATGGTCAATTCTCCATCACCATTCTACTTGATCTATCACTGACACAGTTGATCACTTCTTTTTTCCTTGATTAAACAAGATACTCCACACTCTTGGTTTTTCTCCTACCCACTGGTCTCTCCTTCTGTCTCTTCGGCTAGTTGCTCCTCTTTTCCAGATGATGAATCTTGGAGTGTCCAGGGAGTCAGCCATCTTTTTTTCCCTCTCTACCTACTCAATGCCAAGATGATCTCATAAAACATCATGGATTTAAATGCCATCTAAATGCTGATAACTTCAAGAATATAGGTCCAAAGTAGAACTACTCCTAAGCTTTAGCGTCATTGAGCCACCTACCTTCTGAACTTCTCCCCTTGGATGTCTAATTGGCATTTCAAGTTTAACATGTCTGAAACTAAAATTCCTATGCCCACACCTCAGTCCCAGAGATCTGCTTTGCCTGTAGCCTTCCCCATGAAATTTGTCCTTTCAGTTGCTCAAAACCAAAACCTTAGGGTCAACTTTACTCCTTGTTCTTTCACACCTCATATCCAATCCCTTCGAAAATCCTGTTTTTAAAGTATATCAGGATCTGACTGTTTTGCACCACCTCTACTGCTGCCATTCTGATTTGGATTCCATCATCTCTCACCTAGATTATTACTGTAGCCTTCCAAAGTCTGATTCCTCCTGATTCTTCCTGATTCCTACATTGAAGCCAGAGTGATTTTTTTAAATGTGAGATGATCACATCACCTTTTTTCTCTATCACTTATGATGTCTCTACATTGCACAAAGAATAAAAGTTCTTAAAATGATTTGCTAGGTCCAGTGTCATATAGCCCCAGTTTCTTCTTTGTCACCATTTCCTTCACTTTCTCCCTTCATTCTAGTCACACTGTCCCCCTTTCTACTTTTGGAGATGAGACACTCTCTGTTTCAGGGACTTTAACTGCTTTGCCAGCAGCATTCTCCCCCCAGTATCTATTTAGTTAACTCCCTTACCTCCTTCAAATCTTCATACAAATGTCACTTTCTCAACAAGGACTCCTTTAACAGACCATTCTGTTTAATACCTCAGCTTCTGAGCCCACCCTAGGCACTCCCATTTTTTTCTTAAAGTGATCTTTCTTTCCCCATAGCATTTATCACCTTTTAAACATTCTGTATAATTTACTTATTTATTACGCTTATTGTGTATAATTTGCTTTCGCCCACTCAAATGTAGATTCCTTCAAGGCAGGTGTGTTTGTGCTGTTAAGTAATAACTGCAAGTGCCTGGAACAGTACCCATACATAGTAGGCACTTAATAGCTCTGTTCTGAATAAATGAATAAACTGGAAATTAACTGAATCTGATTCAAGAACAGATGAGTCATCTTTTCTACATCAGTCTATGAGAAAATTATAGCTGTCAAGCATAGAATCTACCACCAACCAATTCCTCACTCTCGTTAAGTGAATACTGTGAGTTTTCCAAATAAAAGTTTAGCTTATCAATTGTAATGGAAAATGTATATCAGACATCAAAAGAACTCAATTCACAACTTACCTTTAGAAATGGACTTTTTAAAAAAGTTAAACAACTGTGTATGTACAATGTTTACATGGAAACTGAATCAATATTTGAATTCAAATCTTGTTTTAAAACAGTAGTTATCTGAGGGCCAGATCCTATTAAAAATGTATGGTTTCCCAAAGAATGTTCTGTGCAATACCAAGGCAAGGAAATATTTAGTGAAACAAGTTGTTCTTAGGTCAAACAAAATAATACAATGACTCAGTTGCTAGAGCTGCTCTAGCACATACTGGCTGACTCCCAAGGGCCAACTGTGTACTTTTCTTCCCACCTCCACATTGCTGGAAATCTGCTGTGTTGAGAATATTTACACCATGGAAATAGGCAATTGACAATCAGCAAATGCTGTAAATCAGGACTTGTTATTTCTGATTAGATTCAAGTAAGATTTAAATAAGAGTCAGTTGTTAAACATTTGCTAGCACACAGAAGCTACATTTGCATCTTGAAATCTGGTAGACGTCTGTATGGGGTCAAGGATCTATTTAACTTTTCTTTCCAGTATTCGCTAAATGTGTGTAACTGTGAGATCGTTCTTAAAAAAATACAGTGAAACACCTATTACTATTCTAATAGAATACATCCCTTTGTAAAATGCTACAATTTTGGAAATTGCATGGAATTTTTGTGTCTGAAAAACCTAGGTTATCAATGGGTAATCTTGAGCAAAATATCCCTTCATGTGAAGTGAAGAAAATACCTCACTTTCAAGATTTTTGAAAAGGCTTAAAATGAAACAAAGTATGAGATATTTCACAAGTTAAACATTTAATAAAGGTTGGTTCATTTTTGTCTCCCCCATTCCCATCTCCCCAACCTGGCTTTTGAAAACTACAAAATGATACAAGAGACTTTCCTATTGCCAAAGTGGAAATTATCATCCAAAATCTTATTTCTCATCACATAATCAAATATACAAATGCATGATCAAGAATAAGGAAATTCTTATACCAACATTTTATTTTTAAAAATACCTTCAAGTTACTTATTCTAAACTTAAATTTTGACTTATCATAAAATATACTTATTTGAATCATAATGTTAAAAAATAAATCTTTCTGTAAATTTTTTGAATTTTTGTTGTTTTTTTCAGCATATTTTCTAGTCTCAATTTGTTTTCCTGATAAGTTTTCTTATACTCAAGCATCATGAAAATATCTTTGAATTCAGTTTCTTTGAAGCAGTTTAGTCTATTCCAAATATAAAAAAGGGCTTTGAGTCCATGAATCTCCTGTTATGCTTGAGTTTCCTTTAAGTCTGGTAGGTATCTTTTCCTACTAAACAAATTGTTCTCCACATACTGAGTGTGTATTTCATAAGGAACTATAAAATCTTGTTAGGTAAAATAAGTTGGTCTCTCTTATTTGTTAAGAAGACTGTCAAGTTTCTAAGAAACTTTACTTACCAAACAACCCCAATCCCAACTCAAGAGGCTTTTTTGTTGTTGTTGTCAACTTGCCTCGTGGTAAATAGGACTGGTCAAAAGAACTTTCGTTTGAATAGTAAAGCTATAAAAAAAGTCTTTTTTTTCTGAAATGGTATTTTCTGTGGGACTCTTTGTCAAGGCAGTCTTGGTTGGAACAGGCCACTTGATTTTCCATTCACGTCACTCTTCAGACTCAGGAGGCTTGGTGAGCAGAGGTCATATATTTGACTATAACTAAAAGAATCTCTTGCACTATTCACAGGGCTTTTACAAAACGGGATTGGGTCCTAATCATTCACAACAATCTAAAGGGCCTTCCTTCTTTGGTTTCCAAACTTGTAGCATAAAATAGTAATCTTCAGAAACACAAGTGGTCTGCTCTAGCCATTATATGGGCGGCAAAGATTGTTATTCTCTGTTATCTCCTGGAATGCATTATCTTTAGGGTCCCTTCAATGTGTATGTGTGCATTTCTGTGAAGAGGAAACAAGCACATTCAAGAGAAGCCCTCAGCAAAAGCCTTCCTGGAGCTCCAGGTGTGTGTTATTACATCATGCTGATTTTGCGACAGCCAACATTCTTGCGGACTAAAAACAGTCACTTCGAATTCCATTCAATTGAGAAGCAAAAGCTTTTGCCAAGGACAGATTATAGCTGGAACATAATTAATAAGCTACAGAACTAGCAACAACAACAATAAAAGTTAAACTTTTTTCTTCTATATGTCCCTGCTAATATTTGTCAGTATTCCCATTAATAACTTCTAATTTTATAGAAGAAGAAATATGTTTTGATTTCTTCCTTTGGTTGTTAGTAAAATTGAATGGTTTTCTAAGTTTGTGAACAGCTATAATTCCACTTTTAAAATTTTGAGAATACCCTTTGCACATTTTAAACTGAATTTTCATCTATATTTCTTTTTTCCACATTATTTCAATGTATAAATATTTATAATTTATTTTTAAGTTGACTAGAATTTATTCATGTTATACACTTATTTATGATATACATTTATTTATTTATTTATGATATACACCATGATGTCTTGATATTCATTTACATTGTGGAATGATTAAATCAAGCTCCTTAACACATGTATTACCTCACATATCATTTTTTTGTGATGAGAACACATAACATTTACTCTCTTAGCAATTTTCTTTTTTTTTTTTGTTTCTCACTCTGTCACTCAGGCTGGAATGCAGAGGCATGCTCACGACCACTGCAGCTTCAACTTGCTAAGTTCAGGCAATCTTTCCGCCTCCTGGAACTACAGGCACACACCACAACGCCCAGCTAATTTTTTGATATATTGTAGAGATGAGGTCTTGCCATATTGCCCAGGCTGGTCTTGAACCCATGGGCTCAGGCAATCCTCTCGCCTCAGTCTCCCAACGTGCTGGGATTACAGGTATGAACCACCATACCCGGAAACAATTTTCAAGTATACACTATATTGTTATTAGCTATAGTCACATGATATAAAATAGCTCTCTTAAATTTACCCCTCCTAAATGAAATTTTATGCCCTTTGACCAACATCTTCCCTAACTCTCCACATTCCAGCCTCTAGTGAGCACCATTTTATTGTTTCTATGAGTCTGATTTTTTAGATTCCATATATAAGTGTGAAAGAGGTATTTGTCTTTCTATACCTGGCTTATTTCACTTAGTGCCCTCCAGGTTCATCTATGTTGTCACAAATGACAGAATTTTCTTCTTTTTTTTAAAGCAGAATAGTAGTCCATTGTGTATATAAGCCACATTTTCTTTATTCATTTATTCAGTGTTGGATGCTGGGATTGCTTTCACATCTTGGCTATTGTAAAAAATGCAATAAACATAGGAGTGCAGACATCTCTTTGACATACTGATTTTCTTTCCTTTGGAAATATACACAAAAGGGGAAATGTTGGATAATATGGTGGTTATAGTTTTAATTTTTTGAGAAACCTCTACACTGTTTTTCATCATGGCTATACTTACTTATATTCCCACCAACAGTTAACATAGGTTCCCCTTTCTCCACTTCTTCACAAACACTTGTTATCTTTTGTCTTTTTTGATAATAACCATTCTAACTCATTGTGGTTATAATTTGCATTTCCCTGATGATTGGTGATGTTGGGCATTTTTTCATTTCCATCTCTATTTTTTATAAATTCATATTAGTTATTTATAAAATGAACTAATCTGAATTTGAGATTCCCTTGAATTTTGCTTATTTTTTTGGAATAAGGATAAGTTTACAATTTTAATATACAACTGTCCCTTGGTATCAATGGGGGATTGTTTCCAGGACTGACATGGATACCAAAATCTGCGGATGCTCAAGTCCCTGATATAAAATGTATTTGCATATAACCTACACACATCTTCCCATGCACTTCAAATAATCTCTAGGTTACTCATGATACCTAATACAATGCAAATGCTTGTTATGCTCTATTTTTTAACGTGCGTTGTCTTTATTGTTGTTATATTTTTCTTGAATATTTTCTTTGGGTAGCTGCTTGCATCTGCAGATGCAAACCCACAGGTACAGAGGGCTGATTGTACTCAGACTGACCACACTCTTTCTAATGGTTTTTATCACATCTATTCTTAGTGCATTTTTTCATTGCAATCTGCTAAACATATACTCTTATTTTCTTCTAGTTTTCTAAGGTTTTGACTCATATCGTTTCATAATACATCTGGAATTTATTCTAATCCCTTGTGTAAAATAAGATCTAAATTGAATTTTTAAATAGTAAATTAATTGTCCCAGTATTTACCAACTATCTCTTTCTTTTCCCATTGATTTATGAGCCTTAGCAAGATAAATTTCACAGGATAAAGAATGTGCCTTTGAGAACCTCACAGGCCTGTGCCCTGCCCTCAGCTCTGTATTAACTGGATGATACTGGGAAAGTACCTTTACCTGCGGGCTCTCAGTTTACTTACCCGTAGACACAGTGGTATTTAACTGCCAGGGTTCCTGAGAGGATGAAGTGGAAAAATACAAGCCAAGTGTTTAACAGTGCTCCTGGTACTTGGTCAATGTGTGTGTTGGTGTTAATAGTAATCAATTTTCCTTGCTGTGGGGCTAGTGATGAAAACTCTGACACTGGTCTGCAAACATAATCCTCACAGTCTTTCTTCTACTTCTTCACATCCCAATGTAACCCCAGTCCCTCTCTGACCTCATCCACTCCCCTTCACCTATCCCGCTCTCTCCTCTCCAGCTTCCCGGCTGTTTCTGCTCCAGCCAGGCCCCCTCCTGCCTCACACCTTCATGCTTCTCTTCCCTGTTCCTGGAAGTATTTCCAGATTCACACGTGCTACTCCCTCACCTCTACAAAGTCTTTGCTCAGCTGATATCTCCTGACTGAGGCCTTCCCTGAACATCTCATTTAATGTTGGACCTCCCCGGTGTTCTCTCTCATCATTCCTTGTTTCTTTTTCTCCACAGAACTTTCCACCTCCACATCCCTTGCTTCTTTTCTATTTTCTGACTTCCCCCACAACAAAAATCTCCCCAGGGTGAGAGATTTTTATTTGTGTTTTCTTTACTGTAACCCCAAGTCCTGTAATCATTCCTAGAAAGTAGCAGGTGCTGCATGCACTACTGTCAAATGAACACATGATGTAACTTTTTAGGTTATATTGTTATTACCTAACAATCATGAAGGACAGGGGGATAAGAGTAGAGAAAGTGGAGGAAAACGGGAGACAGAAAGAGGGGAAGCCAGCTCCTTCTCTGGGGGAAGGATTCATTGGGAACACTTTCCCAGAAGCTCCAGCTATGGCAAGTGTCTATGCAGACTTCTTGTACACCAGTCTCTGGGGAAGAAGACTAGTGAAAACCAAATGATCACACTTGGGCTGATGAAGGAGAAGCAGAAAAGAAGCAACAGCCCTTCAGTGAATGGGCGCTGTCTCCAAATAAGTGTCTTGTCTATTAGAGCTATTAACTATTTAAACATGCTGAGTTATAAACCTTGGCAATAAAGCATCTATCCTAGTTTGTTATCTACCATAAGACAGAAAAGTCTGTAGCTTAATACTCAGCAATCCTCTGTAGCATGACTCTTTTTTTTTTTTTTGAGTCAGTCTCACTCTGTTGCCCAGGCATGCTCATGGCCACTGCTGCCTCGACCTTCCACCTCAGCCTTCCAAGTAGCTGGAACCACAGGCATGCACCACCATGCCCAGCTTATTTTTTGATTTATCATAGAGATGAGCTCTTGCCATGTTGCCCAGGCTGGTCTCGAGCCCCTGAGCTCAGGCAATCCTCTTGTCTCCACCTCCCAAAGTGCTGGGATTACAGGCATGAGCCGCCACAACCAGCATGTAGCATGACTCTTAATGAGTTCTAGAATGTTAATTCTTAGATATTGCCTACCGTTCTACACAATGGAACACAATACAAAGTGTTTGGGAACTGCAAGTTGCAGTAATTATTTTGTGATATCCTATGCGTGAATATTGGGAAAATTAGATTTAATCTTAGCTTCCTGCTTGCACAATCAAATGGGGACTCAAGAGACATCTTCATGCTTTATTTTAGTATTCTTTTCTTTCTTTTTCTTTTTTTCCCTTGTTTTTTGAGTTTGAGTCTCACTCATGTTGTCCAGGCTGGAGTGCATGCTCACGGCCACCACAACCTCGACCTGCTGGGCTTCAGTGATCCCTCTGCCTCAGCCTTCAAATTAGCTGGAATTACAGATGCACACCACCACACCCGGCTAGTTTTTGTGATTTATTGTAGAAATGAGGTTTCATCAAATTGCCCAGGTGATCCTCTCACTTCGTCCTCCCAAAGTGCTGGGATTACAGGCTGAGCCACTGCACCTGGCCAGTATTCTTTTCTTTATTGTATTTACTTAACAAAATGGAAATCCGCTCTAGTAGGAACTGTACTACCAAAAACTTTTCAAATGAAATCTTATACCTATTAACTCATAGACTTGGGTTAGTGAAGGTTCAGACTAGGGAAGTGCTCCTCTTTGTCTTTGTTCTTTTTTCAAGCCCATTGACTCATTTTAGGATGTCCTGTATTCACTTCTACTATTTCCAAATGGTTCAGCACAGAACTCCTTAACTGTTGTCCTCATATTTCCATCTTGGATGACTAGAAAAGCTTTAACATTAAAAAAAAAAAAAAAGGAAAGAAAAGAAAAAGAGGTTGGGGGAATAGCGGATAGCTTCACTTTCTGAGCTGTCTTTTCATAACGTCTCTTGGACTTGAAGTCAATCAGGGGCCAGAGAAAGCATTTGTTGTTGCCTTGGCAACCTCCTGACTCACCGACTACTAGCTGTGCCCAGAAGTCCTTAAGTCCCTGAAGCCAGGCAACCATCAGATTGCCCCCTTTGGCCCATGTTTACTGTTGAGCAACCAATCAAAATGCATTTTTTATGAAGGTGAGAAAACCAGTCATTGCTTGCCCATACATGAAGAGGCAAGTATCTCAAAACCAGGTGCTTTGCCGGTTACAAGCACAGATGAGTCAGATGAGTTGGATTTGAGGACAGAAACTCATTAATATTTTATAAACCAGTCAGCAGCATGGTTCTCATTTCACTTACTAAGAGGTTCTCTGTGACATATGGATTAACACAAGTTCATTCTGTTCTCTAGATACGGTAAAACAACCTACAGAAGTTTTTATTTATTCAGTGTTCACACAGGCACGTAGGCTTTTGTAAGCTAGGACTTGCCTTGACCTTCAATTCTTGATTGTTCACATTAAGTACTATAGATAACCAGACAACAGAATTTACTAGGTATTATATGTTGTTTGACTTCTATTCTCAGTGCTGTGATTGTTATTGTAAAAGACACAAGAGAATATAAAATAAAGTCTCAGGTTTTAGGGAGTTGAACTCCAATGAACATGAGAATAATGAACTGGTGATTAAGTAGCCTCAAAGCCTATTTGTGTATCGATTTGCATGGCAGAGAAGGGCCTTTGAGAAGGAGTTCTGCACAAAACACTTGGAGTTAGAGGTAGGGAAAAGCTAGACTTGGAGAGCCTGTGCCTGTTTCCCAGCCGGGCCCGTAGACTGAGAGTGCTCTCAAAAGAGAACCTGATGACAAAAATAGGAAGGGGGGATGATGAGAAATACAGAGGCTGGTACACAGCTGCCCTGAAGACTCCATGACAAAGAACAACACATAATAGAAACGGAGAGGATGAGGAGAAAAACATTCCTCCATTTACAAGTGAGGCACAAATAGCAGAGTTTGGGTCCCCACAGGTCTGCAGCTGGGAAAGCACTTAGGATCAACGCTGTGGCAGCGGATCTAGGTGCTTTGGGGCATAGGCAGCAGAAGGGATCACATGAACCAGCATGGGCAAGCAGAGAGGGCTTGTGGTGACCTCATGTAAGAACCACCAAGGGAATCCCTTGTATAACTGGGAGAGATCAGGGGTGGCAGGCAAGGTTCTCTTTGTGCAAGTAGTTACAATGAGCCAGTAAATTTCACCTTATTACTCAGTGTTACCTTATTTGTACCCACATGTTGGAGATGATTTTTCTGGCTTGATTTCTGGATTCTCTCCAACATTTATGAAGAAAATAGTGGTGAGACAGTTCTTTCCAGGACACAGCAAGTCAGAGAATGAGCATGCCGGGTAGAGAGGGGAGGCTTGTTGTGGTCTGGGTCCGTCCTGAACAAGCGAGGTGAATCATATGAACATCCTTTTCTATTTCTCTCTTCTTTGCCCTCTTTAGAAGATTTGGGTTATTAAAATGCCTTAAGATGGTTATAAACCCCTGGGCTGAAAGAGAATAGCAGCAGAAGGAAACATTCTGATGGAGGTTACATAACATTATTAAGTGGAATATTGCTCCCACATGAAGTACTATATTTATTTAAAGGGAAACTCTCCAAGTGACCTCACACTCTCTGTTGATTAAAGCCTCTCTTGCTGGCCAAGTAAGACCAAGGTTAACAGGCTGATTGCAGCGTAAGCAAGGAGGGTTATCAAGTGGGGATTCAGTTAATACATGCCACTCTTTTTTTTTTTGAGTTGGAGTCTCACTCTGTCGCCCAGACTGGAGCGCAGTGGCCGCTCCCGGCCACCGCAGCCTCGACCCGCTGGGCTCCAGCCATCCTTCCACCTCAGCCTTCCAAGTAGCTGGAACTACAGGCGCACGCTACCACGCCCGGCTAATTTTTTGATTTATTGTAGGGATGAGGTCTCACCAAGTTGCCCAGGCGGGTCTCAAACCCGCGGGCTCAGGCAATCCACTCACCTCAGCCTCCCAGGGCGCGGGATTACAGGCTGAGCTGCCGAGCCCGGCTTACATGCCACTCTTAATTATTAACAGCTGCATAGAAGAGCACGCTTCTTCTAATCAAGAGATTATCATGTGAAGAAAGATTTCACCTGTTTAAATAAGTTCTACAAATTCCACCTTTATTTTTCTCTTTTATTGCCAATATTTGATCCAAATCGTACTTATATTAATACAATGATCAGAAATCTAGAAAAAGATGGACAGCCAGCCCTCTCCTATGAGTTCCATAAGCTTAAAAATATTTGGAATTGTCTTTGTCTAGCATGTCACTTACTTATAAAAAAATTAATGCCAATATGTAAAAACTAATTTTTATAAGTTATGTCATCTTCTGATTCTCACCTGCAGAAAGAACTGGTTTTTTAGGGATATTTCACTAGTAAGCTATTGGGATGGAAAATCAGTTGCTAATTTGGCATCTTCATTCTTCTTGGAAATATTATCTGAAATAAAATAATAAGTCACAACTATAGATAAGGTCTCAAAGGAAAAATCTTATGTTTGGTTCATTATTAAGAGCACCTATTCAAAATGAAATTATTTTATGTATTCCAAGTGCCAAAAACTGACAAAGAGTCAAAGCTTTACCTCACAATCTGACAAGTAAGCCTGCCACAGTTTTATGGATGCTGGCAGTTCTAATTCATTCTGTGTTGCTATATTGCAATACGTGAGACTAAGTAATTTACAAAGAATAAAGGTTCAGTTGGCTCACTATTCTGATGATTGGAAAGCTCAAGATTGGGCACCTGCATCTGGTTAGGGCCCCAGGCTGCTTACACTTGAGGCAGAAAGCAAAAGGGAGTCTGCTGTGCAGAAATCACATGGAGAAAGAGGAAAAGAAGGAAGAACGAGGTGTTAGCTCTTTTTTTAGCTCTCAGAACTAAGAGTGAGCATTCACTCATCCCCAAGGGAGGGCATTAATTTCTTCATGAGCGATCCACCCCATGACCCCAACACCTCCCACTAGGCCCTACCTCCAACATTGAGGATTATATTTCAACATGAGGTTTGGAAGGGGAAAACATCCAAACCATAACACTGGCAGAAGACTTAAGAGTCCTGGGTCAGAGACAAAGAATTTTCTGATTCACAGCAATAGCAGTAGGCAAGATTCTCTTGTGCCAGGTCGACAAATCCCATTCCCATGGTGCAATGCAAAGAGAGTTAGGTAACATCTGTAGACAACATGAATTGTATTACAAGAAAAGGATCTTAAGTTTAGGGAACAATCCTTTATACTGAACAGTGAGCATGTCTACTCTTTGCCTCTGAAGGTAACACCATCTCTATCTTCAAAGGTCATTCACAATAAAAACATCTTTGAAAAGATTGTCCTAAGCAAAGGCAGTCAAGGCCTCTGTTTACAGAACGTGAAGAACATGAAAGCTCCATTAAGGGTTGTTTCTCAACCACATACATATTCTCCTTCCTTCCTTCCTTCCTTCATATTTATTTATTTTAATTTTAGATTCAGGGGTACATATGCATATTTGTTACATGGACATATGTGGGATTGAACCTTAGGTGGCCCATTTTCCAGATAGTGAACATTGTGCCCAGTAGGTAGTTTCTGAACCCTAGCTCTCCTTCCCTTTCCCCCTTATTGGTGTCTCCAGTATCTATTATTTATTTCTGTCTTCGTATCTTTTTAACTCCAACATATGAGTGAGATCATGCAGTGTTTGATTTTCTGTTTCTGAGTCAGTTTACTCAGGATGGTGGTCTCCAGCTCCATCCATGTTGCTGCAAAGGACATGATTTCATTCTTTTTTATGGCTGCAGAGTAGCCTCAGCCTTCCAAGTACTGAGAACTACAGGCGCGCACTACCACACCCAGCTAATTTTTGATTTATTGTAGAGACGAGGACTCACCAAGTTGCCCGGGCTGGTCTCGAACCCACAGGCTCAAGCAATCCACTTGCCTCGGCCTCCCAAAGTGCTGGGATTACAAGTTGAGCCACTAAGCCCGGCTGCTTTATTTTTTAATAATGGCCATTCTAACTGGTATAAGGTGGTATGTCATTGCGGTTTTAATTAACATGTGACTATCCATGCCATTTCAAATTATATAAGTTAAATGCCACGAGTCCACCAAAGTAACACTGTAATAATAATTTTACTTTAAAATGTATTATCTTAATCCACATGTTCTTATTCCCTTCCCAGTTAATATTTTTATAAACATTAACATATAATGATAATAGTATAAAAAATGTCACTCTTTCCTAAAATGACAGATTTCTATTGGAATTGAGATTAATATTATAAGGTTAGTCAGCAAGCAGAAAAGCAGTTAGAAAGGGTCTTTGCAAAATACATTCAATTACAAGAAGATTCAGAAGAGACATAGGTAAAATTGTTGTCTGTGTAAAGTATTGACTTAAATGTAGTGATGCCAGATAAATGAATTATAAGATAAATGAATAATCAAAAGGAAGTTTGTTTGTTCTGCTTTCTTTGGAACAAAACTCTTGAGCTGGACATTGAGCAGTTGTGAGACACAGCTGGATGCTGAGAGGGTGTCTAAAGTACATGTAACATCAAAGGATACCCCAGGAATGTGGGATGCAGAGAAAAAGAATTGGTCCCATGAAGATTTTTCCAATGATAGATAAATACCAATTGACTAGTGGGCTTTGTTTTGTTTTTTGCAGCAAGAAATACTTGATTGAGAAAATGCATGTTCTTATCTTCTCTTTCCTTTTTCTTACTCATTATTTCCAACTTCCAAGCCAGAATAGATAATAATCCTATAAACCTCAGATACACATAATTTATTCAGATACCAAAAGCTTCAGTGGGTTTTGCTTTCAACCTCTAGAATTTGTTATAACTTTAAAACCTAGCCTGCTGAATGTAAATTGAATTTATTTCTTTCTATTTACTTATTGAGATAAATATGCAGCATTTTGGCTTTGGGCATTTTTAGATGTTTAGACAGTATGTCTTTATAATCTGTGATGATATTAATATTGGCTTGTGTAAATGTTCTTATATGCTATAACTTGAGTGTGCTAGAAACCTCTCTCTTATACTCTTCTCCTAACCTAGTGACTGCAAATAAATACATGAATAAATAAAGAAATAGAATTACATTCTGACATCTGTGGTTTTATAAATGAGAGGTGTTTTCCCCCCAAAAAAGAATAAAAGCACTGATTCTGGAGCCTATCTAGGTCCAAATCATTGCTTCACAACTTACCAGCAGTGTTACTGTGGACAGCTTACTTTATCTGCCTCTTCCTCAGTTTCCCCAACTTTAAAGTGCAGATAATAACGGTTTTACCTCAGAGGTTGCTATGTGGACTATGTAAATTCAAAGGTGCAATATTTTTAGAACAGTGCTTGGCACATTGGAAGCACTCTATAAATGTTTACTATTACTATCTGAAAAATAGCATTTTCTCTTTAATTCTTTCAAATTAGAGTAAAGCTTAGGCTTTGGCAAACAGAAATATTTATAACAACACAAATTTTGTGAGCATTGTGTCAGACACAAAATAACCATTCAATAGTTGTTTGCTGAATGAATGGCTATGTTAAACGAATATATAGATGGTTGATGGTCATCCTCTCATCTCTTTATTTTCATTTTACTAAAAATCCAGTAATGAGATTGGAAATTAAATAAAAGGAGCTGAAGAATAATCCTGAGTCTGAGCCCGTGCTCATGGGAATCTGTTGTGCCCCTCTGATTTACTTTTTTTTTTTTTTTGGTTAGACCTGATTTCCTTCCTCCTTTAGACAATCTGATGTCATTTAGATCAATGTGTGTCTGACTCTCTTTCTCTTTTAAGACATTTAACAGTCACACAGGCCATCTGGATAGAAAAAGCTATATGGGTAATTAAGGTAAAAAGGAAGAGGTATCAGTCATATATTGTCCTTTGAGGTTATACGGGATAAAGATTAAACGTATATTCAATTCAATAATAGCCCTACAGTCTATTAGTCAAATCCAAAGAGCCATGGTATTTCGTCCATAGCTTCTTGCACAGCATTCACCCTCCAACACCTTTGGGTAAAGCCTATTTGTAGTATCATTCGTTGGAACATTCCTGAGTAGAAAGAACTGTCTCTGGGGTGTGTTTTATTTTTATTCTACATAATTGCTCAAGATGTTCTGTGTCACTGTCTGATTGAATGGAGACTGAGGTAACTTGACAGTTTCTGACATGTCTTGGCAATTGCCCAACATCCCACCAGTGGCTTAGCTCTAAAGAAAAACTACATACAACTTGGTGTCCCATTTGGAGTCCACTCCATTCTGGGAATCGGGGTGGCACAGCTCCTAGGCATCAAGGATTATATAAAAAGAGAGTGGGTGGAACCTTAGTAGATGTTAAAATGTCAGAGAACTTTTCAAAACTGTACCAGTACTACTATTTTTATTAGAATATGAAGAACCCATTTTCGTCTTAAGAAAAATTAACCTCTTGGGAAAAGTTGACTTGGGGCACAATATATGTAGTTTACATTTTTTAAAGTAGGAAGCCTTCAATTTAAAGGTGACTATTCTGAGTGGAATTGTGCTTTCCTCACCTCCCCAGCCAAATTCATATGTCAAAGCACTAATGTGACTATATTTGGAGATAGGTTGTTCTGGAAGTAATTATGTTAAAACAAGGACATGAGGGTGGGCCCTAATACAATATACTGATGTCACTATAGGAAGAGGAGAGTAGGACACAGACACACAGATAGAAAAGCCCATGTGAAGACACAGGAAGAGCACAGCTGTCTACAAGAGACCTCAAGAGAGATCTCAGAAGAACACAACCCTGCCAACACCTGGTTCTTGAACTTCCTGCCTCTAGAAATGTGAAGAAATAAATTTCTGTTGTGTAAGCCACTCAGTCTGAGTGCTTTGTTACAGCAGCCCTAACAACTAATACAGAGAAAGAAGAACAAAAACATTTAAAGGCAGAAAAGCAGTGACTCAAACTTCCATGGTTAAAACTGCCATAAACTTTATAAGGAGTATAGAAAGCTTTGGTAAAAACAGTAAGTGCCACATTTTCACTCTCAAGTCTTTCCCATTTAGTTCTGCACAATTATAACCAACTTAATCTTTCTGAACCTCCATTTACTCATCTCTAAGATGGGCTGTAAGGTCCTTGGGGCAACAGCTGAGACTTTTTTGTCTATGTTTAGATCTAACCTACAGGGGAAAAATCTAACTTACAGGGAAAAATAAAAACATTTTTCTAATGAATAAATCCATGATTCTAGCAAAGGAGTCTTCCTTCCTCAAGGCGCTTACAACTATTTGAAAGAAGTTTCTTTGTTTGTACAAGAAAATATAACCAGGAGGTAGATAAATGCTCAAAAGAGCAGGGACTGTAGAGTTCCCAGAGCTCACATTTGAGACTGGGAAGATCTTGGAAGGTTTCAAGGAGGAAGCAAAACTGATTTACTTTTTGAGAGTTGCTTAGAAGGACTAGATATGGAAAAAATATGGAGGCAGATGTGTCCCAGAAAAAAGCAAAGGTAAAGAGATAGAAAATGCAGTGTATGTTTTAAGGACAATCAGAGGAGCAGCTTGCAAACATGGATCCCTTTGCACACAGCAGAGAACACATTATTTATTTAACAGAGAATGTTTTTTTAAAACATCTTTTAAACAGCAAAAAGCTCATAGAATAAAGACGTAAAGAAAAATATGTGTGTACTACCGAACAATGTGTGTTTTAAGCTGTGTTATTACAAGTCAAAAAGTTTTAAAAATTAAAAAGTTTATAAAGTTACAGTAAGCTAATTTATTACAGAAGGAAGAAACCTTAAAAATACACCTATGAGCCAGGCTCGGTGGCTCAGCCTGTAATCCCACGCCTTTGGGAGGCTGAGGTGAGTGGATTGCTGAGCCCGCGGATTCGGGACCCGCCTGGGCAACTTGGCGAGACCTCATTTCTACAATAAATCAAAAAATCAGCCGGGCGTGGTAGCGCGTGCCTGTAGTTCCAGCTACTTGGAAGGCTGAGGCGGAAGAATCGCTGGAGTCCAGCAGGTCGAGGCTGCAGTGGCCGGGAGCGGCCACTGCAGTCCAGTCTGGGCGACAGAGTGAGACTCCAACTCAAAAAATAAATAAATAAATAAATAAATAAAATAAAACATAGATTCATTGCCTTTACTCCAATCAAATTCTATTTGAGAGATTTTGGCTAGGACCCAAGAATCTACATTTAAAAAATCTTCCCAGGTGAAGCCAAAAAGATCTGAGACACTGCTTAGGCCTTTGTTGTTGTTATTTTCCCCAAGTTATTTGTACTTGGACATCTGGTCTTGAATCAATTCCCCAAGAGTAGAACCAACCCACACATGAAATGTCTCCTAGATGTCTAGAGTTTGTCTGCAGTGATTACAAAGAAGCCTACACTTCTTGACTACATTTTCACAAGTGCCATCATGAATACTTTGGATCATTAGTGCTCTAAAGATATCCTATTTCAGACACTTGAAGGTTTTGCTTTTACCTTTCCCCTTATGAAGTCTTACTGACAGGATGTGAAACCTAGGGCATCTCATTATTCCCTGCTTGATTGTTAATGGTGTGTTTTTGATACAATGTTGCTATATCCTGCTCCAGATGAAGAGATTTTCTTAATCTAATGGACCAAATGAGACATGTCTCCACAAGACTGTATGTCAGAATCCCCAATTCCTCCAACAGAGAATCTTCAGTAATTTTAGTTTATGTTGTATCATGTAGGGAAATCAGTTGAGTTCCATAAATGACAAGCTATCGAAAGTCAATTAGAATGCTCTTGTATGTTATTAACTTGGTTTTGAGATTCTTTCTAGAATAATTTCCTCTATTAATGGGTTTGTCACTTATCCTCTAGCAATGTTAGATTATTACTTGATTTCCTTATGCTTTCTAAGTCATTTTGAAGATCCAATATTTTGTCAAATATCGCTTCTTTTTATTCTTGTAAATGCTTTATAGAGTTCATATGTTTTCCTTAAGCAGACTCATTATTTCAACATTTTAAAGTTCAGTTTGAGTTATTTTTACTCCATTACTTTTTTAGTCTCCAATAATGTTTGCTTTTTTCCCCCTTGAGATATTAATATTTTTTAATGTTTTGTTTGCTTTCAGTAGGCATTCTGGGCAGATGTTTACCTGATAATTTGTCATTTCTTTAGTGACGCATGTCGTTGGATAGAGAGAGTTGAAAAAGATGCTTTCCTTTGATTTTAATTTTTAGGTGTTATGATATATTTCCTTATTTATCACTTAACTGACAGGCATTAACTCAGTACTGGGTTTTGTATTATCAGACTGAAAACCAGATTTCATAGATGTTCCCTCTCTTTGAAAAAAAACTTAAGAAGTTTCTGCAAAAGTAAAAAGCTAGAATAATAAATATGCAATTAAGTATAACCCTTTGGGAAGTAGAAAAAAATCATAATTGTCTGGATTACAAAATGTTGGGTTCAGTGTTCCACAAAACAAAGATATTGTTTAGATTTTTTTTATTTCCTTAAAACTTAAACACAAACTTTTATAGAAATTTCAAAATTATTGCTTATGAAAAAGAAGAAAATATTTGAAAAGAAGATAAATTTCCTTGTAGAACTACTATATCCTCTTTTTTGAAAGAATAAACTATTGTTTCAGTTTGTTCTCATATCCATTAAGAATCAATAAAAGATTGGACTTTTTTCCTTTGGTTGGAATTTGATTAAAGCGATTTTGCTATTTTGACAGAGCTCGGCCATAACCAAAGCACTTGAGATTATTTGTGGCACCATAAAAGGAACCTTCAGAATATTTAAAGTGTGCGTCTGGCCGGGCTCGGTGGCTCAGCCTGTCATCCCAGCACTTTGGGAGGCCAAGGCGAGTGAATTGCCTGAATTCACGGGTTCAAGACCATCCTGGGCAACTTTGTGAGCCCTCCTCTCTACAATAAATCAAAAAATTAGCCAGGCATGGTGGCTTGTGCCTGTAGTTCCAGCTACTTAGAAGGCTGAGGCGGAAGGATCGCTGGAGCCCAGCAGGTAGACGTTGGAGTGGCCGTGAACATGTCACTGCCCTCCAACCTGGGTGACAGAGTAAGACTTCAACTCAAAAAAATAAAAATAAAACATTTAAAAAATTAAAAAAAAATAAAATGAGCATCCATGGCATTATTGCATTGTTAGTTTACACATTATTTGACATTCAATCTTTTTCACATTAACAAGCAAAATGATATAGTCATCATCACAGCCGTTATGCAGATTTTCCATAATGTAAAGAAATGACAAACTTGAGGGTTTCCTAAAATTATTTGTACATTTCAAATTTGAGGATTATATTTGAGAAATGGTTCTCTGTGACCATTGCACTTTAATCACTCCAGATTTTTCACTGGAGGTTACTTTAACTATAAAAAAAGACATACAATTTGAGAACTTCGGAGGTGACGCAAGGGAGGACCTGTTGACAACAGACATCATAAACATGACAATCCAACTTGGAGGTCCACAAAGCATAGTCTCATCTTTATTATTAATCATCCCAGCAAATATGTATGCATTCACCCCTGCTAATTTAAACACACAGTCTCCGCCACCTCTGATATTTGACACACCTGTGGGCCATCTGTCTTCCCTTCCCACCCCTGACACCACCCAAGTTGTAAGTAGCATTTTTCAAATGCATATGGGTACCCAGTCCTATATCTGAAATATTTTTACTCTCCCTCCCCCAAACAAATGGCAGCCCAGACCATCCTCAGAAAATATGACTTGGGAGAAACATGCAGCTCTGAACACAGGCCAGGACGCTTGTTTGCACAAGGAAATGCCCAAATTCAAGCCTGGATGTGAACTTTAGTTGTGCATGTCTTAGTGGGTTCAGTGGTTCTTTCCCTAGAGCAGAGTGCAATTAGAAAAGGAACAAAGGAGGACTCCTTAATTCAAAGGATCTAGAATAGGGTGCCTGAGAGCACTGTTTTTCAAATATGTATTGCAGTATCTGTAACAATACAAGGTGGCCACTTTTAGTAAAAAAAAAAAAGCCTGCAGAATGCTTGCTATGTGAGTGACTCTGTTGACTGAATGCTTCAGAGAATTGTAATTTTTACAGATTTTCAGTCAGAATCTTGAAAAGTCTGCGAGCTCATTTTTTCCCCTTGTTTGGTAGTCTAGAAAATCTGCTGTTCAAATTAACATTTTTCGGATACCACATAAGAAATTAAGGAAAAAATGTCCTAGAATAGAAGGTCATTTCCTTAAATGCCAACAATAAATAAGGGATACAAGTCTTTGAATTGTTTTAAGACTTGTTTATAAGTATTTTGCCATTCTAGCAGTGTGTGCAAACTGTACTGTTTAATAAAGAGTTATATTAAAACTCCTATGTGGATCAGACTCTTCATTGGAGATTTGAACAGAAAAACAGATGTTCACACTTTTTGTTCCTTAGCATATTAGCCATTTCCCCACAATTCTAACTTTAATTTCTTTTTTTTTTAGTATTCTGATGGCATAAAGCAATTCTATAGCTTTTTAATATTAACACAGGCATATGGAGTCAATCAGACATATAGTCAAATCTTGGCTCAATTTACCAGTTTTGAGATTTAAGACTAAGACTTAATTTCTCTATCTGAAGACAGGAAATAAGGTATCCAGTTCCTATGGTTTTTCATGGGACTAAATTAGAAAATGTGTGCAAATGTTCTTTTATCTAATAAGCACCCAATACATGGTAATATTGTCATTACCGCCATGGTTACTAGTACTGCTGTTTCATTCAGGAGTAGAACATTACCATTGGACCATTAATAGACATTTATCACCACTACTGGCTCACATAATTTTAATGTATAAAAACAGTTTAGCTAGTCACAATGACTCATACCTGTAATCCTAGCACTTTGGAAGGTGGAGGCAAGAAGATTGCCTGAGTCCAGGGATTTGAGACCATCCTGGGCAACTTGACAAGACCGCATCTCTACAATAAATCAAACAATTAGCCAAGTGTGGTGGCACTTTCTTGTGGTTCCAGCTTCTTGGAAGACTGAGGTGGAAGGATCACCTGAGCCTAGCAGGTGGCCGTGAGCATGCCCCTGCACTCCAGCCTGGGTGGTAGTGAGACTCCAACTCAAAAAAAAAAAAACCCAAGCCAAACCAAACAAAAACAATTTAGTCCATACATTATTAAGAAAATTGTCAAGAGCATATCTAATCCATTGAGACTACTCCAATCCTGAATATTCAAAGGCATGTTTTCTTTAGAGGGTTTCCTCTTAGAGAAATGACATCATGTCAGAACCAAGCTTTTGATATTCAACTGTTAACTCTCTTTACCAGATAATACCAAATTTTCTCTCCCTGTTTTCTCTGATGTGCTGCTGACCAATTCTCCCGCATACCTTTTTCAGGTAAGCAAGTCCAGATCCAAGGCAAGGGTGAGGTTTCCTGAAAACCAGTGCAGCTTTGGGTAAAAATATTGCATGTTTATAGATTTTACAGAGTTAAGCTGAGGATATGGTGAGAGACTGTCTTAGGGGAAATGTGAATGCCAGGAAGACTCTCACCAAGTTCTCAACTCAGCAGAAATACACAGTGGAGGAGAATCCAGGTGTTGAGAACCAGCCTACCGATGGGAAAAGGAAGAGGTGAGACTTGAAGACGTTTCATGAAGTAATCAGGTCATCAGTTCTGGTTGTTTTTACCTTCAGCTTTGGTTCTTTCTTTTGTGCCATGCCTCAGGAAATTCAAGATTCTTCTCTTCACTACCACCTTGGCAAAATCCCTCCACGTCACTAAAGCCATATTCAGAATTAATTCTTACCATGAAGAACAGCTCCTCATTTTCAATTCTATATTTTTTATGTTTACCTCACTATTTATATCTCAATGGTTCCTTGATTTATTTAGTTATCTCACAAACGTTTATTGGTATAGTGCTAAACAGGAAAGATTGACACAAAATAAATGAGCAGATACATAAATAACAAGACATCCACTGGTTGATGTGATGGAACAATTTTGATCATATTTTAATTTAGGCATAGAGAAATCCTCTCTAAGGAATTGATTTGAACTGACACTTGAATGAAGAGAAAACGGAAGCCAAGCAAAGGCATCCAAGAACAATAGTCCTAAGATGGCATTTAGTTTAGTGCATTCTGGAAAAAAAAATCCGTGCATATGGGGTGTAACGTACATGGAAAAGATTGGTACAAAACATGTTCAGGAGAACACGGGCTAAAGAAATAAGTTTCTTATAGACCACGGTTAGGTTTGGGATTGTAAGTGTAGTGTAAAATATTTAGGCTATATATCAAGGGAGTAACATAATTTGATTTATGACTAGAGGAATATTTTGGAAGGGGGTACAATAGTGAAACTAGAGAGAAATAGTGAAATATCAGTCTTGGCAAGATATAATGTTGCCGAGATGAGTGAGAAAGTTGCAGAGTGGATGGATTTATTCAAATTCTTGTTGGGGGGGTGGTAAGAAAAAGAAAAAATGAAGCATAAATCTAGGTTTTGACTTGAGCAACTAGTTGGATGATGAGAACACTTATTGAGATGGTAAAGACTGGAAGAATCCAAGAGTTGATGGCAGTGTGTGGAAATCAAGAATTTTTTCTGGGTGGGACTAAAAAGATTATTAGTCCTCTGGGTAGATTATGATTATGTCCTCCTTATTTTGGCTAATTTTTTAGAAGTCAACATACTTGTTGATCTCTTAAATTTGTAATGGATGGCCAGGCATGGCGACCCACGCCTATAATCCCAGCACTTTGGGAGGCCGAGGTGAGAGGATTGCCTGAGCCCACGAGTTTGAGACCAACCTGGACGGCTTGACGAGACCTCGTTTCTGCAATAAATCAAAAAAATTAGCCAGGAGTGGTGGTGCATGCCTGTAGTTCCAGCTACTTGGAAGGTTGAGGCCAAAGGATCACCTGAGCCCAGCAGGTCGAGGCTGCGGTGACCGGGAGTGTGCCACTGCACTCCAACCTGGGTGATAGAGTGAGACTCCGACACACACACACACACACAAATTTGTAATGCAGATTATATGATATGATTCCAATGGGGTAATGAGAACAATTTGAATGCACTTGAGGTAGTTTGGTCTTATTGAATTATAATAAAGCACTGATCAAATGAATTAAAGTAACTGACTTTTGCAAGCTTTGTTTCATAATATCTTTTCAAAAGACTAATCTCTAAATCAAGTTTAGTCTTTGCAAGAATTAATATAATCATACGTAATGAAGCCATAATCAGTGCACGCTTATGAAAAAAAAGCACATTGCTTTGAAAACTTAGATGAATAGCAAATACTTTGCCAAAATATACTTTATAGAAATAAACAACAAGGTGTTAAAAAGACAGGGAAATTCCCAGGCCTACCTTTACAATGATTTGTGGGTGGCCATGAATGCAGCAAAATACTTGCAAGTATTAAAATTCTGGTTCATGATTATAGAAAACATGTGTCAAACATTAATCTATGTCACGACACAGGAATAAAAACTCAGACTCTAAGATAAGACTTTTAAGAACTTGGGCGGAACTGGTACAACTTAATCACTGAAATGCAAAATGGACGCTTGCTCAGTGAAAGTGATTTCATGGTCCAAGTCTAAGACAATTAATCAAGCCAGACTTAAGGAGAGTTGTACAGCAACACCATATTACGTGTGGAATCATCATTAAGGAGTATTTGTGTCTCTTCAATATGTGGATGGAATAGTGAACAGTGAGATTTAAGGCTAGCGTTCCTTTTCTACAGCAATGTAGAGAAAGTTAGAAAAGTGTTTTCAAGACAAACCGATCTGAATTTCAAGCATTTTTTTCCCATGGCTCCAAATTGCCCTAGGCAAATTACTTGCGTGTGCGGTCAAGTTCATAGTACTTACTTTCCAGACTTTTTGTGAGTTTGAAATGAGATTCCATATGTAAAGCGCTCAGCACAGTATGGGGTGCACAGTAGGCATTAAACAAAAATATAATGTTCTAATAGTTATTCTTACTATTATTCTTCTGATTGTGACAAGGGTAACGATGGGAATTTTATATATGTACTTTGAACAGGACTTTTGGGAAATTAGAGAAAGTCCCCAGGAATTCTATTTGCCTAAGGGCTCTAAGGTATCCAAGGCACAATGTTATTAAGAGAAAGAGAACAGAAAGATATGCAGATTATAATCTTCCAAAATTAACATTGTGGCATAAAACAGAACTGGAAACAATTTTTTTGGAACATTGCACCAGTAGGAAAAACCCCATATTTTCTGTATTCTTTTTCCCCGCCCTTATTTTAGGGTAATTTAATTGCTTAAAAGTTCATTTTAAATTGTAAAATTTTAAACAGCTGTTTAATATGTTTTAATAGTGCCTTCTATTTCCTTTACTGATTTGATAGTATTTTTATTATATTTTAGATTATGTTAGGGTTTACAAAGTGCATTCTTAAATTACCAGAGTCTGCTAGACTCAGTATGTTACTACTTTACACTCTTCCAAAGTGAGGATTTAATAATGGCTTTGTGTTATTGCAGCCCAGTTTCCCAATGCTATTAGTTTTATTGTTTATTAATGTTTGTCCATCTCAAATTGAAATGTGAGAACTTAATAAAAACTGGCCACTCACTTTTATAGAACAAACAGAAAACAACAGGCCAGGCGCAGTGGCTCACACCTATAATTCCAACACTTTGGAAGGCCAAAGTGAGAGGATTGCCTGAACCCACAGGTTCAAGACCATCTGGGACAACTTGGAGAGACCTCATCTCTACAATAAACTAAAAAAATTAGCTGAGCGTGGTGGCATGTGCCTGTAGTTCCAGCTACTAGGAAGGCTGAAATAGAAGGATCACCTGAGCCCGGCAGGTCAAGGCTGAGGTGTCCATGAGCGTGCCACTGCACTCCAGCCTGGGCGACAGAGTGAGACTCCAACTCAAAAATAAATAAATAAATAACAGTAAGGTAGACTTAACCATAAACATAAATAATTGCATTATTTATAAATAAATGAATTACTCCATTTAAAAGGCAGTGATTACCAAATGACATTCTGGTCTATATAGATTGCTTGTAAGTAATGCAATTTAAACACAAAGAGAAAGACAAATACAACATAAAAGTATAGAAAAATATATATACCATGATTTGCAAACACTAAAAATAAGAAAGCTGATTTGGTCATATGAATATCTGAAAAAGTAAACTTTGAGATCAAATATGTAACTAGAGAGAAAGAAGCATAGTTCATGGTGATAAAAGGGTCAGTTTAACAGGAAGATATTAAAAATATACCCAACAAAAGTTTAAAATACTTAAAACAAAAGTTGGCAGAACAAAAATAATAAATAACTGACAGAACTAAAATGACAGATAGATAAATTCACAATCATAAATGGATATTGTCACAATCCTGTCTTAGTAATTATTAGAATATGTAGGAAAAAATCAATTATAATGGAGAAGATTCTGAATAACTCTGTCAACTAAGTTGGTCACATTAATATTTACAAAATACTAAGCCCAAGAACTGTGAAATGCAAATTTTGTTAAGTATGCATGAAAAACTCATCAAGAGGAGCCATATACTAGGTTTCTATAAATCTCAATAAATCTTAAAACAGTGAAGCTTTATAAAGTATATTTTCTGATTATAATGAAATTATATTAAAAATCAGCATCAATAAGATGTCTAGAATATTCATACAAAATTGGAAATTAAACACACACTTAATAATACCTTGTGGATTTAAGAAAAAGTACAGTAAGATTATAACATATTTTAAAACAATGAAAATGAAAAGACAACATATCAAAATGAATAGGATACAGAGAAGGTGGTGTTTAGAGGGAAATATATTACTTTAAATGCTATTAGAAAAGAATAAATATTTAAAATCCATGATCTAAGTTTTCATTTTAAGTTTGAAAAAGAAACAAACCAAAAGTAATAGAAGAAAAGACAATACATGTAAAAGCAGCTATAAATGAAATATAAAACAAACAATAAATAAATTTAACAAAGGCAAAAGTTGTTTCTTTTAATAATCTTAATTAAATGGCTAAATCCTCAGCAAAATTGAGTGAAGAGAAAAATGATAAAACACAGATTACCAATATTGGATTTGAAAGACAGAAATATTGTTACATCAGATATTAAGAGGCTAATAAGGGCCAATTTTGAGCAATTGATACTTTTTTTCAAAAAGACAATTCAATAATACTGTAAAAGAAATAATGTATGCCTAGCTCAATAGCTATTAAATAAATTTAATTTATAATACAAATGCCAAAAGGAAAACTGTAGAACCAAGTGATTTTACAGATAAACTTATCAAGTAGTTAAGGACAAAATAATACCAATTTTACGGACACTTTTGCAAAAATTGAAGAGAAAGAAAGACTTCTCAGCCTGTCCTATGCTGTTAACATAGGAATGATAAGAAAATTTGAATAATTGGCAGGGCTCGGTGGCTCAGCCTGTAATCCCAGCACTTTGGGGGGCCGAGGCGAGTGAATTGCCTGAGCCTGCAGGTTCGAGACCAGCCTGGACAACTTGGTGAGACCTCATCTCTACAATAGATAACAAAAAGAAAAGTTAGCTGGGCATGGTAGCAAGCGCCTGTAGTTCCGGCTACTTGGAAGGCTGAGGCAGAGAGATCACCAGAGCCCAGTAGGTTGAGGCTTCAGTGGCCATGAGCATGCCACTGCCCTCCAGCCTGGGCGACAGAGTGAGACTTTGACTCAAAAAAAAAGGAAAAAGAAAAAGAAAATCTGAAAAATCAACTATAAGAAAAGTAAATATGTCTATAATCCTAATAAATGTGGATGAAAATATCATTATAAAATATTAAAAATTTGAATTTAGCAATTCCTAAAAGCTTAATACATCATAACCAAGTAAGATTCATCTAAAAAATGTAAGGTTGGTTGAATATTTGAAAATTGATTGCCTTTCAATTACATTAATCTAATTAGATATAAAATCATATGCTCAACTCCATAAATACAATTAATCATTTGACATTGTTTAAAACGTTGGAATGGTTAAAGAAAAACTGTTTTTATTTGTATATGACATCTTGCCTACACAGAAAATGCTAAGGAGACTATAAAAGCTCATTAAATTTGTAAAGGAAGAAGATTGAAGACTATAAACTCAATATAAAAATAATTTTTATTTTGATATGCTCACACAAGGCTGAGTTGGAAGGATCACCCGAACTCAGCAGGTCAACGCTGGGGTGGCCGTGAGCATGCCATTACACTCCAGCCTGGGTGACAGAGTGAGACTCCAACTTAAAAAAAAAATGTATTTTCAGTAGTGTTCATAAACACAAAAGTACTTATGAATAAATTTATCAAAAGGTATACAGGGACTTTAGACTGAAAGCTACAAAACATTGCTGAGATAAGTTAAAGAGGGTCAAATCAATGTAGAAATATGCCAAACTTGTGGCAGGATGCGGCATATGCTCAGATATATTTCTTGTATGATTGAGTGAATAAACACAGAGACACATGCAGCAGTTGGTCTCACCTGGGCTGACTGAATGTCTCCCACTAGCCCAGCGACAGGATGGGGGTTGTTAGCA
>CAUYQG010282090.1:0-12610 GCA_963574415.1 Tarsius wallacei | reverse complement strand
TGGGTGACAGAGTGAGACTCCAACTCAAAAAAAAAAAAAAAGTCCACCGACCCCTAGGCTTTGCTCTGTTGCCTGTATGCATGGTCTCCACAGCATCAGTTGCAAGTGCTTGCCCCTCACATCACCAACTCTCGGGTCCATACCTCTAGTACCCTGACTTCAAGGCTTCACCCTACATGGGGCGTCCAGTCTACCATATCGGCCTCTTGTCAGTCCCTGAAAGCCCTTCATATCCTGCCTCCTTTCTCAGCTGGCTTAGACTTGTGATCAGAACCATGCCCGAGGGTCCTCACTCTTGCCTGCTCCTCACACTCTTCTGCAACACCTCACCCAAGGCTAAATACACCTCTACCTACTCCACCCACCCACACAGCTGAACACAGCCACAGGGTTGGTCTCTGTAAACGCATGAGCGTGAGTCTCAGGTAGACCCAGAGCTGCTGCAAATCTGCGGCATCGCCCCAAATAATTCGTTTCCTGTTTCCCGCTCTCCAAGGGACAATTTCACATCTCTCCTCAAGCCCCTCCGCTCTCGTTTCTGCTGAGATCCTTGCCTGTTTTGTTGAGAAAATAGAAGCCATCAGAACTCCCACACCCTCCACCATCACATCAGCCTCCCATCCGTAGCAACTGTATCCATTCCATTAGCACTGCATCCCCATCAAAGGCAATGTCTCCGCCTGAGCACGGGAACCGCCCCTCTCCCCTACCCAAGACTTCGCCCTAAAAATAAATACACCTGCTCTCCTGCACTGGCATTTCTTCCTCTGCTGGGTCATTCTCACGACACATAAACATGCTATCATCTCTCCAGTCTGAAAACTGTCACACAAACAAAATAGCTTCTCTTGGTCCTAAACCCCCCTCCAGCTATCACCCTACTTCTCTGCTTCCCTTAATGGTGAGCCACTCAGGTTTGTCTTCATGGTCTCTGCTTCCTTGAACTCATCGGTCAGAGTTTCAACACTTCGCCCAAAGTCAACAATGACGCTCCCATGGCTGAGACCAAAGGTCACTCTCTGTCCTCACCTCCCTCAGCAGCATTTGACACAGCTGGTTGTCTTCCTTCTTAAGACAGTGTTCCCGTGGCTTCTGCGAGGCCATATTGTGAAGGCTCAAGCAACTCCATCCTGTCTGCTAATCTGCCATGTTGGCTTCTAATTAATTCCTGTTCAGGGACGGCCTCTAAGATTTTCAGTTTATCTACTGTTCCTTGTCTAAGAGTAGTACTTATCATAAATCCAGCTCTCAGGTCAAAACAATCTTGATGTTACCTACTTGAACTGTCCTACACATCTCTTCCCTATGGTGTATGGGGAGCAATGGTGTGGGGATCTACCATCATCTTGCCTCGGTGCCGCCCAAGACACAGACGTGGCTTCTGTT
Source organism: Tarsius wallacei (assembly GCA_963574415.1). Classification (NCBI taxonomy): domain Eukaryota; kingdom Metazoa; phylum Chordata; class Mammalia; order Primates; family Tarsiidae; genus Tarsius; species Tarsius wallacei. The sequence continues at coordinate 11,224 of CAUYQG010282090.1, read as the reverse complement.
CGTAAGATCCAGTCCAATGTTTCTTTCTGGGAAAGAAACTGGATATGTCAGCCTCTCTCTTTCTTCCTTCTTTCCTGTTTTTGTGTCAGTCTCGCTCTGTCGCCCAGGCTGGCGTGAAGTGGCACGATCAAGACTCACCACAGCCTCGACCTCCTGGGCTGAGGCAGTCTTTCTGTCTCAACCTTCAGAGTAGCTGGGGCTACAGGTGTGTGCCATCACACCTGGCTAATATATATATATATATATATTTTTTTTTTTTTTGTAGAGACAGTCTTGCTATGTTGCTCAGGCTGGTCTGGAACTGGGCTCAAGGGAACCTCCTGCCTCAGCCTCCCAAAGTGCTGGGATTACAGGCATGAGCCACCACACCTAGCCTATTCATTGCATTTATGAATATTGTAAAACCCTCACCCATCCAACCTGCATGGCTGTCGATAACGTTTCCCTGCAGCTGATGCCCACTTTCGGGTGTGGAGTCCCAACCTCCACCGAACTCCTAAAGTCCTGACACACGAGCCAGCCCCTGCTGCTGTCCTGCCTGGTTGTCTGAACAGCATCTCAAGTTGACATGTCCCATGTGGAACTTTGGATTCCCCTTCCCAGCCCGTCCTTCACACGTCCCACGGAAGCCAAGAGCACCTCCGTTCACCCAGTTCTTGGTTCCCGAACCTGGGATCACACCCGCAGCCAATTGCCTGGAGATGCTGCTGGTTGGTTGAGCCTTCAGCATCTCCCAGATCTGGCACTTCTTTCCGCCTCCTGTTGTCTGCTGCTGCCCTGGACACCAGAAATCTTTCTTCTCCTCTTCTGCTGTGTCTGCCTCCCACCCCACCCACTCTCCATCCGGCTGTCAAAGTTATTCTTTTAAAACAAAAATCAGGTCATGTCACTTTTCTACTCAAAGCCCTCACTGGCTTCCTTTCACAATTAGAATAAAATATAAAGTCTTTCCTGTCCTACCAGGAGCCACATGATCTAGCCTCTGGTGGCTGTCTGACCTCATTCCCCACCATGGCTCAGCGGCCTTCTTGCTGTTTTTCAAACACATGCGGCCAACTGGGACACCTGGATGGCTCCATGCAAGAGAATGGAGTTGGACTCCGACGTTACTCAACAATCTAAATATAAGACAGAACCTTAAAGCTCTTAGAAGAAGACAGAGGGGCAAATCTTTATGACCTTGGATTCGGGAATAGATTCTTAGATAGGACACTGAAAGCACAAACAATATAAGGGAAAACAGATAAGCTGTACCTCATCTAAATGAAAAAATTTTGTGCAAAGGACATTACCAGGACAGTGAAAAGAAACATACAGAATGGGAGACAATATTTGCAAATCATGTATCTGATAAGGGTTTACCATCCATAAAAGAACTCTTACATCTCAACCACAAAAACAAACAGCCCGATTTAAAAAGGGGGCAAAGGACCTGAAAAGAAACTTCACCCAAGAAGATATACAAATGGCTGACATGCGTACAAAAACACAGTCAACACCAGTAGTTATTAGGAAAACGCAAATCAAAGCCACAATGAGACACCACTTCATACCCAGTAAGATGGCAGCAACAACAACAACAGTGTTGGTGAGAATGCTGAAAAACTGGAACACTCATACATTGCCTGTGGGAATGTCAAATGGCACAGCCTCTGTGGAAAACAGTTTGGGGGTTCCTCTGTACGTTAGACAAAGAATTAGCATAGAACTCAGCCATTCCACTCCTAGGTTTATATTCCAAAGAATTGAGATCAGGTATTCAAACAAGTACTTGTACATGCATGTTCATACAGCATCATTCACAGTAGCCAAAAGGTTGAAATAACCCACATGTCCGTCAAGACATGAGTGGAAAAACAAAATGTCACCTATATGCGCAATGAAGAACTATTCAGCCAAAAAAGGAAGTGAAATATTGACACATGAAAACATTATGCTAAGCTAAATAAGCCATTTGCAAAAGGCTCATGTATGATTCCACTTATATGAAATATACAGAACAGGTAAATCCACACGAATGGAAAGCAAATGGGTGGTTGCCACAGGCTGGGGGAAGGAGGAATGGGGAGTGAGTGACTATTTATCAGGCATGGAGTTTCCTTTTAGGGTGATGAAAATGCTTTGGAACTAGATGGAGATGGTAACTGAATAGCACCATGAATGTATTAAATTCCTCTGAACTATACATTTTGCAATGGCTAATTTTATGTTAACCCAGTTTAAGCCTGGTCTCAGGCTGTTCCTCTGTCTGGGCACTCTCCCGAGGGCTGCCTGGCTTGCCCTCCCTAGGTTCCTGCTCACAAGTCATCCCCTGAGAAGCCTTCCCTGATCCCTCTTATTTAAAATGTCACTGCTCCCCATCCGTCCACCCCTCCATACATGCAACAGCAAAGTCTTGCTCACCTTTGAAGGCCAAGTTTGACTGCTACCTCGAGCCCTAGACAGAGCTGGCCATTCCCTCCTTCTGTTCTTGGGGCCTTTTCCAGTGCCAGGATCTGTCTGCTTGGCAAGGCTAACTGTTCCTCTAGGACGGAACAGGTCTGTGTCCCCCAGGACCGCCCAGTGGCCCACTTCCTGGTGCCAAGCAGATGCTTTGTAAGAGCCTCTGCTTTAACTGAACATGGTTGGTTCCCTCAGAAGGAAATGGCCGTGTTGCTGCTTGAGAAGGCATCCTAGTTCCTTAGGACAAAGTCACTCTTTTCCCTGAAGGCAGAGAGTGTGGCTCCAATGTTAACTGTCCTGGCTCCCTGCCTAGCTGGCCAGGAGGAGCCAGGGCTGCAGGAAACCCAAGCCTCACCTGGAGCTCCCAGAAGATGCTGCGCGTGTGGCGGTGGTAGTAGTGTCTCAGGGGAATGTACTCCAGGCCGTCTTGGTTTGTCTTCAGATAATTCTCCACGTGCTTGAAGAACCACGGCTTGTAGTAATTGCCAATGCTATTCAGCTGAAATGACAGAGGGCATTGTGATCAGCCCACAGACAAGCGCCCAGTGCTATCAGGGCGTAACGGTGATACCTGGCTTCTGTGCAGCACTCCTGGCCTTTTCAAAGCTCTTTCATGTCTATTACTGCCTTTGAGACTCTTAAAAGCCGGGCGAGGTTAGGCACAGCGGGTATTCTCCAGCAGAGAGAACAGAAGCTCAAAGAGGTTAAGTGGTATGTGCCCAGGGCCAAACAATGAGTCCCTGACAGTCTACAGAACTCAGCGACCCCTTCCTAGCCTGTGCAAATGTTTACCAGTGTCTGCCCCGATGCAGTGCTCCATGCGGGGGATTCCCTGCCTCCTCTCGCCTCTGCTGAGGCCAGTGTTGGCACAAATACTGGGCGTGGGTCACCCCTACCATCCCTGCAACCCAGGGCCCACAGCGCTTTCCCTGAACCAAGCTCCACAGTCCCTGGGTACAGCACTCTCCAGGCAGCCACCACCATCTACAGAACGCTCACAAGGATAAGCCTCACGTCTCCCTGGCAACGGCCCTGTGGGTCCCAGCGCCCAAATCGTATATTGAGCTGGTGTCTTCTTCAGCCCTAGATGGTCAGGACTCAGCTTGCTCTGTGCCCTGAGCTAACTGAGCTTCTCTGGGCCTCGGTGTCCTCAACCATGGAACAAAGAAAAAGCACAAAGCTCCGGGGTTGGGTGGCTGGGGCCACATCCTGGCCCAGTCACACTAGCTGTGTGACCTTAGGAAAGTCACTCTCTAAGTCTGTTTCTTCCCATGTGAATGACAATAAAGAAATATACTTGGTGGGAGTTTTCTGTGTGCGTTAGAAACTATACACATACATACACATGCATGTACGCACACACACTGTTTACATACTGTTTGCCAACTTGCTTTTTCCATTTTCAACCCTCTTGGCCTATTCTGGGAAGGTTACTTAGTGTCTCTGAGCCTCATTTTCTGTACAGGAAAAATGGAGACAGTGCTACCCCCTAGAGTGGCTGGGAAGACTAAAAGACATAACATAGAAAGTGCCTAGCACGACGTCTGGCCCACAAGGGGCAGTGTCAGTCCCCCGACCTCGCTGGCCTGTCTTTACTCATCCCCTTGCCAACCCACTCTACCCTGGGGCCAGGCCACCCGTTGCCCTTGACCTCTGGTCTTTTGCGCTTGCTGCGTATCTGGGTGTCACCCTCTGTGCAAGCCCACCCTGCAGGGAGGAAACCAGGCCATGATGGGCCAGGAATCTGGGACCAAAGAGCCTGTTCACCCAGGTCAGTTTAGGTGTGGCTAGAACAAAGCAGGGCAAAAGACACTAATGCTAGTCTCTGCCTGTGAAGGCGGGAACCCAGCAGGAAACAGAGCAGCCTGATGCAGCCCCAGGTGAGGCCTCACACACACCTGGTGATGGCACCGGCTATATCACGAAAGCAAGATTTAGAGGGCATCTGGACCCCGGTGCTCTTGGTGTTCACAGACCCATCAGGAGATGTTTATGCCAGAGAAGCCCAGAATGTGATAAAGAACCCAGACTGTCCATCCCTCTGGGCACACAGCCACTGAGGAGGCCAAGTGGCTGCACGAGGTCCAGACCAGCCCCAGCACCATGATAGCAAGCCACCTCCTATCTCTGGGTCTCCCCTGGAAAACAGGGGTGGCTGCCTCCTCGCAGGGCTACAGTAAGCCTCACATAGGCAGTGTCTCCAAAGGGTCTATCACAATGGCCGGTACACATGAACACATTCCTGAGCAGCCTTCCAGACAGGAATTCTGGGAAAAAATGCTCGTAAGATGAAACGTCCACACATCTAATGGCATCTGCCGCTCATTCTCCTGTTCTCATTGGGGATCAGGGTCTTCCTCACTGGGCAGCTGGCAAATACCCCTCAGCCACCGATTCCCGGAGAGCCTCTGGGCAAGGCCCTCTGAGCTGGAGTCTCTCCTGGGGAAATAAGGGATTCAGGTCAGGTGTTCACACATTTTAATAGCTGCACAAAACCCTCTGCCAAATTGTAACCTTATAATCTAATACATCAAACAGATGACAGCAGAGGTGCCCTGGGTACCGTGGGGCTGGTAACTCCTCTTGGTCCCCTCCCTCAGCTTTACTCTTGCTGATAGTCTTAAGGGAACAGCTCGGAGCAGTTGGGAAACCTCTGGTCTAGACATCCTTGCTAGGGGCCCAAGTGCTAGGTGACACAAGCTGGCTGGGCTTCGGTCAGATGTGACAGAGGCAGGGCCCTGGGAGGGCCAGCACACTTTGGCTCAATGTTCAGTGTTGCCACCATTGCTCCAGGGCCCTATCTTCTGGCACACGCCACAGTGTCCCACAGCGACCCGTGTTTGTGAGTGTAGAAGCTGTGGGGGAGCCAACGTTGAACCAGGAATCAGAGACCAGAATTTAAATCTGCCCAGTGCTAGCTGTGTGTCCTCAGAAGAGTCTCTTTCCTTCTCTGGGCCTTGTTTCCTTATTTGGAGAGAACATGGTACCAGATCTTTTTCTAGTCCTTTTGAATTTTAAAATGTTTTAAGTATACAGGTATAGATTGAGAGCCTTAAGAAGTGCCTATCCTTTGATCTAATTCTACTTTAAGATATTGTTCAAATTACAGACAAAAGATGCTTATTGCTCCATCAATTAAAATAATGAAAACACTGGAAGCAACTTTCTAACTAAGGGGCAGTGACAGGGCATTTGGCTCAAGCTGATGTTCTGTAGACAGCCATTGACTATGACAGTTATGCAGGTAGTCTGACACCACAGGGAAATGCTTATCAAACTAAACAAGAAAAGACATTTGAACAGGTGATCACAGACAAAGACAGACAAACCGAAAAACTCAGCAAAGAGACGCTCCACCTCACAAGTGATCCAAGAACTGCAAAATAAAACGAGATGCTATTTTTAACCCTATCAGATTGGCAGAAGTAAAAGCATGATCCTATCCAGTGTTGGCAAGGAAGGAGGGAAAAGGCATTCTTGCACACCATTGCTGCTAGCGGGCATATGCACGGCTCTCCTGGGAAGCTGCTTGGTCATAGCTATCAATAGTTCATGTGTTCAAACCCATGGGCCAGGAATTCCATTTTTTTTCTTAAACTCAATCCTACACAAATATTTGCACAAAAAGACAAGGGTCGATGTAAGGAGAATCTGAAACCCTCAATGCAATCTTATTTGTAAGAGCAAAAGAATTTATGCAACATAAATGCTCATCAGTAAGCGATTAGTGAGACCAGTTATTTATGTGCAATGGTGAGATATTATCAAATGAGATGAGGGCGTGCCTATGTACATACACACACACATAGCAGCAGGTCAGGAAGAATGCACACAAGGATTCGGGTACAGAGATTCATTTAAGCTTTTTCTTTATATATTTCAACATTGTTACACTACTTCTGTAATTTGAAAACTTAAAAAAATCTATGCACAGAAAAAAGGAAGTAAATACAGTTGCCCCTCAGTATCCATGGGGGATTGGCTCCAGGGCCCCTCAAAATTTATGGATGCTCAAGCCCCTCATATAAAATGGCTTAGTATTTGTGTATATCCTATGCGTATCTTCCTGTATACTTTAAATCATCTCTACATTATGTATAGAACCTAATAAAATACTACAGAATAGCTGTTATACTGTACTGTTTAAGGAGTAATGACAAGAAAAAAGTCTGTTCATGTTCAATACAGATGAAACCATCCATTTTTCTGCCCAAATATTTTCTATCTGCAGTTAGTTGAATCCATGGATATGGAACCCACAGACACAGGGGTCCGACTCTACACTAAACACATTAGCAACAGCTGGCCCTGAGTCATGTTAATAGGTGGAGTCTAGACGTTGTTTTTACATGTTTATACCTTCCAAGTCTCTTATGATGGGCATACATCCTTACTAAATGGAGGGAAAAAATTGGGAATAAAAATTTTACAATGTAAATGGAAGGAGGTCAATCTAGATTCCAAGGTAACCAATCAATTACTCAGATCTGGACTTTGATATCTTGTGGAAGTTTACACAATCTATTGGAGCCTCCATTTCCTCATTCATAACATGGGTTTGCTGCAGGGACCAAAGACGACACCTATCAGGAGATGGGCACATCTCTGGCAAGTGGCAGGAGGCTTTCATCACTGCCCATGACATCTCTGATTGTAAACCCCGTTGCCTGATTGTAGACCCCAAGTGGGCTGACCCAGGGAGTAGCCTCAAAGAGATGGCTGCCAGGGTCAGGGTGAGGGAACGGGCTCAGTCCCAGCCCACCCAGGCCTTCCGCTTCCTCAGTCTTGGTCTGCAGCAGCTGACAGCCTGGCCTACCTTGCTGGGCTCTGCTTCATCTGTCATGACCCCCGTCATGATGACGGCCTCGTCCAGGGAGTACAGCAGCCCCTCCACGAAGTGGTTCTCCAGCCGCTGGGACTCACGGGTGAACTTGTCACAGATAGCCTCCAGGCCCCGCACCGGCTCAAACCGCAGCTTGATGTACTTCTTGGCAGGGATGATACGGATCTCGGCAGCCACCAGGAAGCCCAGGGTCCCACAAGACCAAGGCACAGCGTAGAACAGGTCTGAGTTTTCGGACTGAAAGACAGAATTGACACATGTTGAGAGGTGTAGCCCTGGAGCCCACAGGGTGGCATGCAGTCAATGAACCCAGGGCCTGGGTAAATTCCTGTCCTGTCACTATTTGGTGTCTACCCAACAACCGACTTTACAAACTGTACTTGCTAGGCTGTAGTTTTCTCTCTGCCCTCTGTCTTGGGGATGCTCACTAAGAGAGCATCCTTCTTCTTTATCTAGGTGCAGACATAGACCAGAGGCTACCCAGGAAGAAAGCCGTGACTAGCACTGCCATGACCCACAATGGGGGCCTCAGGGGCAGGGGTCAAAGGCCAGGCTAGAAAAGAGCTGAACCCTTACTGAGACACAGAACATTAAAATGCCTCCCTCTGAGGCTTTACTAAAATTTTCAAAGCTTTTCCCAGTCCATTAGCTTGTGGGGTCCACCCCCACCAAGCCCAGGGGGAGCATTAGCAACCCTTATGACAGGTAAGGAAAGTGCATCTCCAAGAGATGACATGACTCACCCAACACTTCCCAGAGAGTCAGCTGTGGCAATGCCAGCCTCAGGCAAGATCACCTAACTTTTCATCCAGCGATTTCCCTACAACACCTCATGTGCTTCCATGAACCTACTTCTAACCTCATCATTTTCTTGTTTGGACATTTGTCTCAGAGACAATTGATTTTTCCTTGGCCTTTCTAACTGAAGTTCTTTGGCTCTAATAAAGCTGCTTTTGAAAAAGCCCAGTCTTGTCCTGTCTTTACCAAGAGGACAGTCCTGGGCAGTCTCTGTTAAGTCTGAATGCCCTTGGCAGTGGCCATGGTGGATGCAGTGGCACCAGGGAGATGCAGCAGGGAAGCTCTGCAGTAGGCCGGCAGAAGCCTCTGGAACAGCAGAGCGGGGCCCACTGATCCCCCATCTGGGCTACTAGCTAACCACACAGTCCTGATTATGGCAGTGGTAACTGGGCATCAACTGCATGCCTAGCTCTCTTCGAGGAGCTTCCCAGACAGCCTCCTGACCACACATCTGCCAGGTGAAGACCCAGGGTCTCAGAACAGAGACGTCATTCATGAATGCTTGTCTCCTTTCTCTGTTGATAGTAAATAGAAGACAGGGCCCCAAGAGTGTTCAGGAAAATGTGCTGAATGAATGTGAATCCCGCTGGGGGCATCGCTGGTCCAAGACCAATGCCCTCAAGCTGGGAGTCTCTCCCTGGACTCTGCTTATAAGGCCAACAATCCTAGTGGCTCTCTGACATACCCCCTTTGAAAGGATCGACTGTCCTTCCCATCCCAGGGGCCCCTCACATGTGGTAGGACAGATGTGAGGTCATTTAAAGTTTCAATCTCATCTCCTTTTTTAGGTAAAATGCCTTAAACGTCTGTGTCCCAGTTTGAGTGGTAGAATTGTCTTTTATTTTATCTTTCTGATCAATTTTAGCTATATAGTCATGTACCATGTGAAGCTGTCACACTCAAAATGGAATCGTTAATGTTAAAAAAAAAACCCTGACAAAGAGGTGTATTTGCATGCCTGAGAACAAAAAATACTCTACAAAACTCGCAACCCTGCACAAAGACCATCACAACCTTACACAAAAAATATCCCGACCTGAGCTGACCTAGCTATCTATATGTGTCTGTGTCTTAGTTTTTTTTTTTTTGAGAAAGCAGGATTTATTGAGAGAACAGAAAATCTCCCACAGTGGGTGGGGACCCGAAGGAGTTGCCCCGTGTCTTAGTTTTTAACAAAAAAGTTTAAAATGCTAAAAATAATTTTTAATAGAAAAAACTTACAGAATAAGGACATAAAGAAATAAAATATTTTTGTACAGCTGTATAATGTGTGTGTTTTAAGCTAAGCGTTACTAAGAGTAAAAAAGTTTTTAAAAAGTAAGAAGTTTATCAAGTTAAAAAGTTACAGTAAGTTCAGGTTAATTTATTATTGAAGAAAAAATATTTTAAATAAAGGTAGTGTAGCCTAGGTGCCCAGTGTTTATAAAAGTCTGCAATTGTGTACGGTCATGTCCTGGGCCCTCATATTCACCCACCACTCATTCACTGACTCACCCAAAGCAACCTCCAGCCCTGTAAACTCCATTCATGGTAAGTGCCCTAGACAGGTACACTATTTTTATCTTTTATACTGTATTTACTGTACCTTTTCTATGTTTAGATACACAAATACTATTGTGCTATAATAGCATACAGTATTCAGTACAGCAACACACATAGGTTTGTAACCTAGGAACAATAGGTGTGTAGTAGGCTATACTATCTAGGTTTATGAAAGAAAGAACACACACAACAACATTCACACAATGATAATCTAACAACACATTTCTCAGAACATGTCCCCATTATTAAGTAACTATACCTCATAATATTTGACATAGAGCTTTTTTTTTTGTTGGGGTCTCACTCTGTCACCTAGGCATGATCAACGCTCACCACAGCCTCAAGCGATCCTTCTGTCTCAGCCTCCTGAGTAGCTGGAACTACAGGCATGTGCCACCATGCCTGGCTAATTTTTTTTAAAATTTTTATTTTTTTGTAGAGATGAGGTCTTGCTATGTTGCCTAGGCTGGTCTCAAACTCCTGAGCTCAAGCAATCCTCCTGCCTCGGCCTCCCAGAATGCTGGGATTATAGGCATGGGCCACCATGCCCAGTTTGATACAGCGCTTTGATGCTGAGGCTTGAATTCCTTCAGGTGGTATGGTCTAAAAAAAGGCTAAGGGCAAGGATCTGGGAGTCATATTACCAAGGTATGAGTTTCAGCCATGTAAGATTTACTAACTGTGTGACCCAGAGCAAGTTTATTAACCACTCTGTGCTACCTATAAAATGGGGATAGTAACAGTGTTTACCTCATAAGGTTGTTGAAGGGTTAAATGCCTTAGTATATATTCAACATTTACAATATTGCCTAAGCACATCTAAGGGGCTATATACAATTTTTGTTATCATAGATATAGATCCGGACTGAACAGGCATATTTGAAATGAAGCACTCCCCAACCTCAGGCTCCTTGATGCCCAGAGCAGGCTGGCCTGGACATCTCCGTCTCTGAACTCACCGGCGTACACCGCACAAAGCTGCCATCGGCCAGGACCAGCTCGTAGGCGGTGCAGATGTGTTGAAACAGGCCATACTTGTGGGATGACGACTCTATGCCTGTGCCCATGATCAAGCCCCCTGCAGAGACACGTGTGTTAGCCGGGGAGAACTGTAGGATGGCTTGGAGCTGTGGGACCCCCTAGGGCAAGGGAGGCATGGGAGGGTGGCAGAAATAGGGCTGTTGACTTAGGGTAGATGGGAAACTGAGGGTGTCCTCAGAGGCAGGGGATGGACGGGCAGACCCCGCCCAGGGTGCTCACACCCTCACCTCCGGCCAGCCTCAACCTAGAAACCTGTGTGCACTCATTTTAAGATTTTTTTTTTTTTTTTTGAGTTGGAGTCTCACTCTGTTACCCAGACTGGAGTGCAGCGACCACTCCTGGCCACCGCAGCCTCGACCTGCTGGGCTCCGGCGATCCTTCCGCCGCAGCCTTCCAAGTAGCTGGAACTACAGGTGTGTGCTACCACACCCGGCTAATTTTTTTATTTATGGTAGAGATGAGGTCTCACCAAGTTGCCCAGGCGGGTCTTGAACCCGCGGGCTCAGGCAATCCACTCACCTCAGCCTCCCAAAGGCGCGGGATTACAGGCTGAGCCAC
>CAUYQG010282088.1:0-15789 GCA_963574415.1 Tarsius wallacei | reverse complement strand
ACGCCCAGCTGATTTTTTTTTATTTATTGTAGAGATGAGGTCTCGCCAAGTTGCCCAGGCGGGTCTCGAACCCGCAGGCTCAGGCAATCCACTCACCTCAGCCTCCCAAAGGCGCGGGATTATAGGCTGAGCCACCGAGCCCGGCTTGAATCTTGCTTTTTCAATGTTAGTGGTTAGAGTTCTAACTGGGGAAACTGGGAGTAGAAATTTGTGTCTGCTTTGAAAAAGACAAAGCAGGAGATGAGAAAAAGGAGAGCCAATCGAAGAGATGAGGTAAGAGAAAGAGTTTTCTTTCTTTCTTTTTTTTAAAATATGGGGTCAATACTGTAGAATTTGTGTGAGGGTGCTGCAGGACTCGAATTGGATAGTGTTTCTCAGTTTCCCTCAGCCTTTTAAGGACTTTAAGAGAATTCCCAGTGTGATTATTCCAGAATAAAATTGTAGTAGGTTTTAGTTGCGCTCCAACTACACAGAGCATTGAGGGCCCTTCCACTTGCACTTACCGAGCGTGTTCTAAGTCTTCTCAGTTATACAGCCTACCTGTTAGCCTGAATTGTTGCTACTATCCTATTTTCAGCTGTTTTGAAGGCATGTGTGTAAAGGGAAATTCATTCTTCTAATAATAACCATTATAAAGGATGACTAGTTTTACTTGCCCACTTTTCTGGTATTATGACTGTTACAGGAGCTTACTTAAAAAGCATCTTAAACAGATGGGGTTGATGGAAGACAGGAGGCAGAAGGAATGGAGAGAAGAAACACAGGGGACACATACCTACAGCTCTTTCCCAGGGGAGGCTTTGACTAGAATCTGAGTCTGTTTAGCTAAGGGCTGTATGGAGCAATAGGCTAGGAGAAAACAGGCCCTAATCAAGGAACATTGTCTGCCACCTGAGTAGAGGATCGTGGCAAAATCTGCCTAGCTGGATTTCAAAATTGCTATGATCATGTGACCGTCACGAGTCTTCCGTCCTTCCCCTTTGTGTTGGACCTCTTTATTGTGGCTATCCTTTCCATGTCTCACTATTGTATGTTCATTGGAGGAGGAGGGGGAAGGGGGAGGGCAGATCATTTTGATTAATAAATTACAAGCAGCCACACCAAGAGAGCTGCATCTGGATCTGATACAGATGACAAAATCTTGGACTTTGAACCTGATGCTGCAAGTTGATGAAACTTAGCCAGCCTACCAAGCACCACATATTATATCATTTGACTTATATGATATGTCCATAAGGGGCGTATTTTATGCAGAAAGTAGATTACTAGTTGCCTAGGATTGGGGTGTTGCAGGGTGGGGGGATGACTGCTGATGTTTACAGGGTGATGAAAATGTTCTAAAATGGATTGTGGTGATGCTTATGCAAGTCTTGGATCTACTAAAATCTATTAAAATATACACTTTAAATAGGTAAATTGGGTGGTCCTGAATTAAAATTCAATATAATTGTTATTTTTAAAAGACTTGGCCGGGCTTGGTGGCTCAGCCTGTAATCCCAGCACTTTGGGAAGCCGAGGCGAGTGGATTGCCTGAGCCCGCGGGTTTGAGACCCACCTGGGCAACTTGGCGAGACCTCGTCTCTACAATATATCAAAAAAAAAACTAGCTGGACGTGGTAGCGCGCGCCTGTAGTTCCAGCTACTTGGAAGGCTGAGGCGGAAGGATCGCCAGAGCCCAGTAGGTCAAGGCTGCGATGGCCGGGAGCGGCCACTGCACTCCAGTCTGGGCGACAGAGTGAGACTTCAACTCAAAAAAAAAAAAGACTCAGAAAATGAAAAGTTTAACAGTTGGCGGAAAATATGTTCAAAGCATCTGTTTAACAAAAGACTTCTATAGGTTAATGCAAATTAGGATTATTATATATTTATTCAAATATATTTATCATTCCTTTGTATCAGTATCATTTTTTACCTTGAAGTCTACTTGTCAGACACTAATATGACCATACCAGCTTTATTGTGGCTAGTGTTTGCATGCTATATTCTTTTTTTTTTTTTAAGTTGGAATCTCACTCTGTCCCCCGGGTCGGAGTGCAGTGGCACGCTCATGGCCACTGTAGCCTCTACCTGCTGGGCTCTGGCGATCCTTCTGCCTCAACCTTCAAAGTAGCTGGGACTACAGGTGTGTGCTACCATGCCTGGCTAATTTTTTTATTTATTGTAGAGATGAGGTCTCTCCATGTTGCCCAGGCTGGTCTTGAACCTCTAGGTTCAAGCAATCCTCTCGACTCTGCCTCCCAAAGTGCTGAGATTAGAGGCATGAGTCACTGCGCCTGGCAATGTTGTCTATTTTATATTTGCATATGTTGTAATCTCTGCAAAAATTTGTTGTGGTTGTTTTAAACACTTAATATTCACTTACATGTACCCATATTATGAACCATAATGTATTTATTTATTTATTTATTTATTTATTTATTTGGGTCGGAGTCTCACTTTGTCGCCCAGACTGGAGTACAGTGGTCGCTCCTGGCCACCGCAGCCTCGACCTGCTGGGCTCTGGCGATCTTCCCGCCTCAGCCTTCCAAGGAGCTGGAACTACAGGCACGCACTACCATGCCCGGCTAATTTTTGATTTTTATTGTAGAGATGAGGTCTCGCCAAGTTGCCCAGGCGGGTCTCAAACCCTCAGGCTCAGGCAATCCACTCACCTCAGCCTCCAAAAGCGCTGGGATTACAGGCTGAGCCACCGAGCCTGGTTTAGCATAACGTATTTAAATGTAGTGATCTATTTTACTTCTTCATCCCTTCCAGGAGTTCTATTGTTTCATTTGAAATCATTTTCCTTCAGCCCAAAGAGTGTATATTTGACATATTCCTTTATCTTTTGTTTGCTTGAAAGCATATTTTAAAAAGTTTATAGTTGTGGCAAAAAAACACACAACATTAAATTTAGTATTCCTTCCACTTTTAAGTGTGCAGTTCAGTGGTGTTAAGTATATTCAGATTGTTATACAATGGCTCTCCAGAACTTTTTCATCTTGCAAAACTGAAACTCTATACCCATTAAACTATAACTCCCCATTTCCCTCTCCCCCAGCGACAACCATTTTTACTTTGTTTCTGTAAGTTTGACTAAAGATACCTCATGTAAGTGAAATCATGCAGCATTTGTCTTTTTGACTTATTTCACTTAGCAAAATGTCTTTATGTTTCACCCATGTTGTAGCATGTGCCAGAATTTCCTTCCTTTTTAAGGCTGAGTACTACTCCAATGTATGTATGTACCACATCTTATCTGTTTATCCATTGATGGATATTTATTTGGATTGCTTCCAACTCTTGACTACTGTGAATAATGCTGCTATCAACATGAGTATGCTGATACCTCTTTCAGATTCTACTTTCAATTTTGGGGGAAGAAGAATTGAGAATATTCAGAATATTCAGAAGTGAGATTGCTAGATCATGTGGAGATTCTATTTTCAGTTTTTGGAGGAACTGTGTCCTGGTTTCCATCGTGGCTGCATCATTTTCCTTTCCCACCAACAGAGTGCAGGTGTTCTAGTTTCTTTACATCCTTACCAATACTTGTTACTTGCTATTTTTTGGCCATAGTCATCATAATGGAGGTGAAGTGATATCTCATGGAGATTTTGATATGGATTTCTCTAGTGATTAGTGATACAGAACATTTTGTCGTATGCTTGTTAGCCATTCGTATATTATCTTTGGAGAAATGTCTATTCAAGTTCTTTGCCCATTTAAAAAAACTGGGTTATTTGTTTTGTTGTTGCTGGGTTGTAGAAATCCTTTATATATGTATTATGAATCTTGGCTCCTTATCAGATATGTGATTGGCAAATAATTTCTTCCCATTCTGTAGGTTGTCTTTCCCTCTGTTAATTGTGTCCTTTGATGTACAAACGTTTTTAAATTTAGCTCTTCATCCCTTCCAGGAGTTCTATTATTTCATCTGAAGTCGTTTTCCTTCAGTCTCATTTATCTAATTTTGCTTTTGTTGCTGTCCTGTTGATGCCATATCCAAGAAATCTTTGCCAAATCGTATGTTATGATGCATTTTCCTTATGTTTTCTTTTAGGAGTCTTATAGTTTCCTAATTAGCTGGGACAACAGGCACACACCATCACGTTCTGCTAATTTTTTTATTTTTTATAGAGATGAGGTCTTGCTATGCTGCCCAGGCTGATGTCAAACTCCTAGGCTCAAGCAGTCTTCCCATCTTGGCCTCCCAAAGTGCTGGGATTATAGGTGTGAGCCACTGAGCCAGGCCAATGGTTAATAGTTCTAATTCCACCTTTACTGAATGTGTGACTTGGACAAGGTAATGAATTTGAGGTAATGAGTCAAGGAAGGTCATGCAATGGGTTTTATTTCTATAGTAAACAGAGGACTGTATCAGAAAGTGGCCCAGATTGGTATGCCTTGTCCAGCTCTTATATTGTATTGCTGAGAGAGTATGTGTTTCTCTCACAACAGGGCAAAGCAGAGTGTGTTTATCAAGAGATTTATATAATTGTTTCTAGAAGCCTTGAAGGACAAAGTTATATATGTTGTATGGCATGTAGTATGTTCTATTTAGTCAAATTAACAAGTTAATCAAATATAATAAGTCAAAATGCTGCCTTGTTATTTATGTACAAGAGTAGGTTTTGCGGTCTTTGTACTGCTTAGGGTATTTCATCATTTATTAGCATCTCTCTGTGTGTATATATGTGTGTATATGTCAGTCATATACTTGGATACTTGGATAAAATACCGATCCATCCAAGAGACTGAAGTTGCCTGTTAACTATTTTCTTTCATTATCTGGGTTTTGGGTATTTGCTCCTTTGTTTCTATTAACAGCAAGGTGGGTATATTATTAATAACAGAATTATCTTTCTAAAGTATCCACTTAAATTGGGTGTAAAAATGAGCTGTCTTAGGATATACAGCAAATAGTTCTTATTGTTTATTTTGCAAGTCAAAACATCTTTTTAAGAAGCATAGCTTTCATACAAGAAGAATTTAAATAGTAAGTGTACAATCTGATGAATTTGTACAAAGTCAAGACACCTATGGAACCAATACCTAGATCAAAAAGGAGATATTTCCCTCACAGCAGAAGCCCCCTTTGGCCCTCTCCCAGTTGTTAGTTCCCAGGAGTAACCATTATTCTGATTTCTAACATCATGGATTTGTTTTGCCGGCTTTAAACTTTATATAAAGGGAATCATACTGTATGTTCGCTTTTTTGTCCATCTTTTTTGTTCAGCCTAATATTTGTGAAATTCATTCCCTGTTGTGTATAGCAATAGTTCATTCATGCTCCCTGAAAAACTTTTAACATACACAAAAGCATACA
Source organism: Tarsius wallacei (assembly GCA_963574415.1). Lineage (NCBI taxonomy): Eukaryota > Metazoa > Chordata > Mammalia > Primates > Tarsiidae > Tarsius > Tarsius wallacei. The sequence goes on along the minus strand of CAUYQG010282088.1, from coordinate 10,481 downwards.
GAATAGCATAGTGAACACTCATTTCCTGTTATCCAGCCTCAACAATTATCAACTCATGTCCATCCCTGGTTCAGTTAGCCTCCTGCCACTGTCCCTAATTCCAGATTATTATGAAGCAAATCCCAGACATGATATAATTGTATCTCTAAACATTACAGTATATAATTCTGGAAGATTAAGCCTTTATTTTTTTCATTTTCATGTTTTTGTACTATGTACTTTCTCTTATTAACATTGTAGTCTTTGCATCAAGATACATAGCAATGACAGCAGGGTTTTTTTTAAGCTTAGTATTAAATATTAAGCATCTTTCTCCATTTTAATTTTATATTACTCTGCCAAAATTAAAACTCAAATTATCTGAAGCCTAGATACATTTCCACAATTAGCCAGACTATGTAAAAGTTGGTGGCTTTAGCCGGGCTCGGTGGCTCAGCCTGTAATCCCTCGCTTGGGGAGGCTGAGGTGAGTGGATTGCCTGAGCCCGCGGGTTCGAGACCCGCCTGGGCAACTTGGCGAGACCTCATTTCTACAATAAATCAAAAATTAGCTGGGCATGGTAGCGCGCACCTGTAGTTCCAGCTACTTGGAAGGCTGAGCGGAAGGATCGTCGGAGCCCAGCAGGTCGAGACTGCGGTGGCTGGGAGTGGCCACTGCACTCCAGTCTGGGCGACAGAGTGAGACTCCAACTCAAAAAGAAAAAAAAAAGTTGGTGGCTTTATTTTTCCTGCAGTGTAAGCTGGTCTAGGCCCTAGAAAGATGGGACCAGGTCACATAGTTGTTTCTAAAAAGTGTGCTACAAAAATGAACAGCCTGCTATAAGCCAGGATACAAAGTAAGGATGGGGTTAAGGGAGGGACATATTCTTCAAAAAAAAAAAAAAAATTTCTGAAGAGTCTCAGTCCATAATTGTTTGTTCCCCAAATGTTTGGAGGATAGGGTAAACTCTCAACATGAGTTTAATGTTGTCTCTGTAAGGCGCTGGTCGTTGCCTTGCCGAGGAGGGTGACAGCTGAGGAGGGGGATGACTAGGTTTGTCCATCCCCCCATCCCCAGCTAGGGGAATGGACATGGAAAGGTTATTTGCCCAGGAGGTGTGAAAATGGGCTGAAGCTTTGTTGATACCAAGTTCTGTAATAGGTTTCTTCTTGAAACAGACAACTCAGACTCTGCCTCTCACTTCAGCAAATACGTTATTTTTTAATTTTTCTTTTTCTTTTTGAGTCAGAGTCTCACTGTCGCCCAGACTGGAGTGCAGTGGCACGCTCATGGCTGCCGCAGCCTCTACCTGCTGGACTCAGGCAATCCTTCCACCTCAGCCTTCCAAGTAGCTGGAACTACAGGCACGTGCCACCACACCCAGCTAATTTTTTGATTTATCGTAGAGATGAGGCCTCGAAAAACCCATGGGCTCAGGCAATTCTCTCACCTTGGTCTCCCAAAGTGCCGGGATTATAGGTGTGAGCCACCGAGCCCGACCAAATAAGTTATTTTTATTTATTTATTTATTATTATTATTTTTTATTTTTATTTTTTTTGAGTTGGAGTCTCACTCTGTCGCCCAGACTGGAGTGCAGTGGCCGCTCCCAGCCACCGCAGCCTCGACCTGCTGGGCTCCGGCGATCCTTCCGCCTCAGCCTTCCAAGTAGCTGGAACTATAGGCATGTGCCACTACGCCCAGCTAATTTTTTGATTAATTGTAGAGATGAAGTCTTGCATGTTGCCTAGACTGGTCTCAAACCACTGGACTCAGGCAGTCCTCTCCCCTCTGCCTCCCAAAGTGCTGGGATTATAGGCGTGAGCCGCTGGGCCTGGTGAAAAATAGGTGTCTTAGTCTGTTTTCTTGTAACAGAACATTTGAAACTGGGTAATTTATAAAGCACAGAAGTATTTCTTACAATTATGGAGACTGAGAAGTCCCAGGTTGAGAGTGTTTTTGTATCTAGTGAGAGCTCTCTTGCTGGCGGGAACTCTGCAGAGCCTTGATACAACACAGGGGATCAGATGGCGAGGAGACCGAGCATCTACTCATCTCTCTTCCCCATCTGTTATAAACCCTCCAGTCCCCTCCCATGATGACCATTAATCCATTAATTCATGAATGGATTAGTTTATTCATGAAGGCAGATCATACATGACCCAACCACATCTTAAAGGCCCTATCTCTCAATACCGCTACATGGGAATTAAATTTCAATTTGAGTTTTGGAAAGGACAAATATTCAAACCATAGCAGTGATTATTATTTGCTCTTTATCGCTCTATGACCATTTTATATGCCACTTTTTCTCAAATCTTTTTCATCTTTTTGTTAATTAATTTTTATGTTTGAAATTTAAATTATTTTTTTTCTTTATTTCAGTAGCTTTAGGGGGACAAATAGTTTTTGTGTTGATTTATAGTTTTTTTCTTATTTTACCCTCTTTTGTAAGGCATCTTCTTTTTGCATTTGCTCTGGTGCTACTTCTAATTTAATCTTTATTTCTAAAATTAAATGTTTGTTATGCTTGTTACTCTTTCCTGAATTCTATTAGTTCACTTTTTAGTTTTTCTAATTTTTATTTAAGTTGTTATCTATCATCTTCTCATTTCTTTTAGCTCGTTTTGAATTATTAGTTTATGGTTTTCATCTGTTTTGTGGGCATGTTTTTAACTTTGCTTTCACTGTCTTTAAAGCTGTTTTTGATGTTATTTCTGTCCTCTATTCTATTTTACTCATAATAACCTTTAGATTTGACTTCCCTCCCTTTTTGTAACTCATTTTTTATGGGAAATTAGTTTTCCTGAACTTTTAGATGGGAGGAATGATTCAGGATAGCTCTCCTAGCTTTGTGGTTTAAAGCTACCTATTCCACTGTTTTTACAAAGTTTTAAACAATAGTCCCTTGTATTTTCTGAAATGTCATGGCTTCACTTTTTTTCCCCTTAAGACACAGGTTGTCCAGGCCAGAGTACAGTAGTGTGATCATAGCTTACTGTGATCTCAAATTCTTGGACTGAAGGAATCCTTCCACTTCAGCCTCCTGAGTAGCCAGGTGTGTGGCACCACACCCAGCTAATTTTAAAAATTTTTTGTAGAGTCGAGAGTCTCCCTTTCATGCCCAGGTTGGTCTTGAATTACTAGCCACAAGCAGCCCTCTTGCCACAGCCTCCAAAAATGCTGGGATTACAGGGTGAGCCACTGCACCAGAACTTGGTTTTGCTTTTTATCTGAACCTTCCCTTACCTTTGCCCCCATGCCCTGTGCTGGTCAGTGTGGATTCTCCTCCCTACAGTTTCGTCTTGCTGTGAATCTTTGTTTCTTTTGTCCAATTGCTGATTTTTGTTGCTTCCATTTTCTCAAGTCCATCAGATATCCTTGCTACTATCTGTTCTCTCTTTCATGAGTGCTGATATTATGCAGATCTGGTGGTTCTGGTGGTTTTTTTCCTAACCACTTCCATTTTGGTGTGTGTGGCATAGCTTTTCACTTAGTTTTATTGTTTATGACTCTTTCATTTTCTACTAATGTTTGTCTGTTTGGGTGGATTTGGGAGATTTAAAAACTATTATCACTATCACCACCATCTTCTATTGTCCTATGGCATATCAGATTTTGTAAATTTAAGGTGACTCTGTGCTAACTGGTAAGTGTGGACTTGCTCCTTTTGTTTTATCAATAAAGTCTCAGTCAGGTGATCAGATATTAGCAAATGTCAGTCTCAGGCTCCTTGCATTTCACAAGTCTTCAATATCTGTCTTACTTTTAAATGGGTGTCTGCTAGGGACTTTACTATCCTACATCTAATTCTTGGAGAAGTTAGCTGATCTTACCTTTGAATCCTTGGGCACCCAACTCTGTTCTCCCTCCTCTGTTCTCTCTTTTCCTCACTGTGATCTTTCCCTTCTCCTAAAAACCATATTCCCAATGAAGATTCTTAGTAGTGGGTGCAGTGGCTCACGCCTCTAATCCCTGCACTTTGGGAGGTAGAGGCAAGAGGATTGCCTGAGCCCAGGGGTTCGAGACCAGCCTGGGCAACTTGGCGAGACCTCATCTCCACAAAAAATTAAAAAATTAGCTGGGTGTGGTGGTGCGTGCCTGTAGTTCCAGCTACTTGAAAGGCTGAGGCAGAAGGATCACCTGAGCCCAGCAGATCAAGGCTGCGGTGGCCGTGAGTGTGCCACTGCACTCCAGACTGGGTGATAGAGTGAGACTCTGACTCGGAAAAAAAAAGATTCTTAGTGATTTTATTTCTTTCATTTGGTTTCTGATACTTAGTGATTTGTTTTGTTTTGTTTTGTTTTGTTTGAGTTGGAGTCTCACTCTGTTGCCCAGACTGGAGTGCAGTGGCCGCTCGCGGCCACCGCAGCCTCGACCGGCTGGGCTCCGGCGATCCTTCCGCCTCCGCCATCCGAGCTTAGTGATTATTAAAATTTAACTTTTTAGAGCTATTTAAAGTATTTACGTGATTCTGGAATCAAATATACATAACAAGTCTGGTTCTATCTCTGTTCTCTTCAACCTATTCCTTCCTCGACTCCATTGGTAACCATTTAAAATGTGTTTATGCTTTCTTTCTTTTTTTTCCTTTTTTTAAGATTTAAGTCTTCTATATTTTTTTGATGCCTAAGTAAGCCTAAGTGGTTGATCCTCATTGCTCCTCCTAGCCTCCCCGAGATTCTCTTAGCCCTTCACAACAGGAAGGAGAAACATTTGCATTCACTGTGTAGTGTAGAGTGAGCGTAAGCTTTGGCAACTGACTGGTAAGGGGTCAGAGAGTGGGCAGAGGCGACAGTGGAATTGATCCACTTGGGCAACCAGTAATAGATCAGCCAGTCAGCCAGGCCTGGGTCGTTCAAAGATTTGATGGTGGTCATGGCTTTATTTCATTTTAGGAGCACTAAAGGGAAGTGTCCGTGCTGTGGTTGCCATCATTACATCATCAGCCTGATAGTATATTCCCGTAAACCCTAAACCAGGAATTCTTCATTGTGGTTATCTCATCACTGAAAGCTTCTTTTGGCCAGAGAATCTCTTTAGGTATCAGATTAGATTCCTCAAATATCTTTGTCAGGGGATGTTTTTCTATCCTATTCTTTGGAACCTCTGGTGGCAGAGGCAATAGGAAGAAAGTCAATACTCTAGGAATGAGACTTTCAGTTCAAGGTCATGGGCAGCAGCAGTTTGATCTACACAGAGAACCTCAAACAGAGTTCCTTCAGAAGTCTCTCACTCTCCTCCTTGGCCTTCTCTGGAGAAGGAGCCTTGGGAAAATATATGCAGCCCTGTTCATCTGAATCTTCTCTAGAGATGATCACTGTGTTTTCTATGTTCTTCCAAATGTTCTTGGAAATTAAATACCTACCGGCTGAAGTGCCAACTGTTACAACAGCTTAAGTTTCCAGCGAAAATATTACTTTATCCAAGAGCTGAATGCCTTCCTCTGAGTACTTCATGGTGTTCACTCCCAATATGATTTGCCATTTTTCTAGCAGCCAGTACATCGGGACTGTCTTCCATGCCAGTTGTAAAAGTCTTCCGAATGTCCTGTACTTGGGCCTCTTCCAGCTGTGTCAACAATCAAGCTGGAATATGAGCCTTCAGCAAGAGGCATCCAACCCTTTTCTCTGTCATCAGTTGTTTGTTAACAGCATTGTCAAAAAGAATCCAGAGACTGCTCTCACAGTTTCTATCTCAAAACTGTTTCTCCTTACTGATATTGAGGGCATGCAGAGGTTAATCTCTATAGCGATGACTCTATAGGTTGGCGTCTCTGCCCAGGAATACTTTCTTAAATAAATGCAAACTCTCAAACCAACATGCAAATTGCTTACTCAGTTCCTCTTTGTCATAAAGATAAAGGATTATCTCACCATCTATTTTGGTCTTGTAATCTAATCCAAAATGGAATTACATCTTCTTGTTGTAAATCCCACCACTGCACAAGCAACACATAAGGATGGGTTTCTCTTGAATTGGCTGCACTCCAAGCAGTTGGTTGGCCACCACCAACCAGTGAACTCCAAAGTAGCAGTTGGTGTACCCGTTGACAGTCTCAGGATAAAGTGCATGTGGACCCCTGTGTAAGATCTTCATAGGACCCGGATACTGATCAGAGAGACAACCATTGCTTCCAGAGAGGGCCCACAGGCCACATACAGGGCAGTGGAGGTACAGGCTCTCTGGGTGTGAGCAGGCCAGGCTGGCAGGAGGAGCAGAGGCAAGGGCCATGGACTGTTTCCATTGTTTGTTTTTAATACAAGCATGTCTGTATGCATATGTGTGCATGTATATGCGTGCATATATACGTATATATGTCTCTATTCCTTATGTTTCAGATAAATGTCAGCAAACTGTGTACACTTTTTTATACCTTGATTTTTTTCTCTCAACAACATGTCCTGGCAGTCACCGTCCAGTTGTATATAGAGATTTTCCTCATTCCTTTTTACAGGTATATAGCACCCCATAGGGTGGATGTTCTAGCACAGATATGAAGAGGAAAGAAAGCTGTGTTCTAGGAAAGATTCAAAGCATGACAAAGCTTCTGTAAGAGGAGGTCTTTTGCTTTGGGTAATCTGCGGGTAACCCGAAGGTCCTAGAAGAGGCTGAAATGCCAGTGCCCACAGAGAGATGGCTGGACAATATTACACAGGCTTGCTGCTGGCCCTGCTTCATAGACCTCCTTGTTCCCTGAGGTAAAGGGGTACTAGAGGATTTGGGGAAAGAAACAGGCTGTTTCCTTTCCCTCATACTTTCCTTTTCTTCATACTGTCTGCTATTCTGTTAGGTTTTAAAGCCAAAACCAGGTTAACCTGAGTACAGTTCTCTCTTACAGGAGGAGAGCTCTACCGAATCATCAGGGAAGTCCTGCTTTTGTCTTTGTGAGACTCCTTACCTGATGGTAGCTGTTTCTACTCTGACTTCTTCTGGAATCAGCTCATTGGGCAGATGAGGTACACCCTTCCAAAGTGTCTGAATTGAATCAAAAATAAAATAATTTTAATCCAAAGTCCTGTTATACACTGGACCCCCAAATTCACCCTCTAGGCTGTTTCTCATATTGCATTATGCTCAGCCATATTAGCCAATAAAGCGTACTAAAGACAGTAGTTTCCATGAGTATTACATAATAGCAGAGCCAGCTATATAAAGAGAAACAAAATCCTCAGTGGAGTGAACAAGAATCAGGGCAAGTGGAACACAGAAGCTGTTTGCGCTCCTATTTACCTCTCTGGCAGCCCCCTTCCTCACTCTTCTCAAAGTGAAGAGTTCTACTATGACTGTCATACTCAATTGACCTAGTTTCACACGGGATGGGATCACTGCACTTCGAAAGGTTATACACAAAGCCAGTATGAGGAAGATTTTGCAACAATCCTGAAAAATCACAAAAGTAGGCTTGAACAAAAATAGAAACACATTCCTTGTCTTGAATAGAACTGATCAACATCATAAAGTCTCTCCAGGCTCCTATATGAATTTAATGTTATCCCAACAAAAATGCCAACAAATTTCTTCCTGGCACTAGATCCTAAACTTCCTATGGAAAAATAAATAAACAAGAATATCTATGAACATACCCCAAAGTGAAAGCAATAAAAGGGGACTGGTCTTACTATATATTAAAAATTACTGTAAAGACAGGATGATTAAAGCAGTATGGTGTTGGTGCCTGGCTAGACATACAAGCCAATGGAAATAATTCCAAGTACATATGGAAATCTAGTGTATGATAAAGACCGCATTTTAGATCATTGGGAAAAAGACTAACTTTTAAAATAATGGCATTAGTACAACTTGGAAATTATTGAAAAAACATTTTTGGGTTTATGTTCCTTACTTTACATTAGGATATGCTCCAAATAAATCAATTATTTCAATGTTTTTAAAAAAGAGAATGTAATAGATTCCATAAGAAAACACGAGTCTCTTTATAATCTGGACATAAGGAAAACCATGCTAATTGTAACTCAAATTCTAGCAGCCATAAAGAAAGGTTGGTAAATTCAAATATATTTATCCATAGCTATATCTATCTACATATATACATATGTATGTATATGAATACATTTTTACTTGGCAAAAACATCATAAGCAAAATCAAGCAACAGATGAAAAGCTGGAGAAAATATTTGCAGTTTAAATTACACAGAATAGATAAAGTGTCAAGAGATAGTTCACAGAAGATGAAAGGCAAATGCCTGGAAAAATACTCAGCATTACGCCATTAAAAAAAAAACGCGAGTTAAAATACAGTCAGCCTTTCACATCAGTGAATTCCACTTCTGTAAATTCAACCTACTGTGGATTGAAAATACAGTTATGCATTGCTTAACAACGAGGTTACATTCTGAGTGATTTCATTGTTGTGCAAACACCATACTCACACAAACCATACCACATAAACAGTATCGCCTATTTACTACACATCTAGGCTAAATGGTATAAGCCACCATCATATATGTGACCTGTTGTTGACTGAAACACCCATATTGGCACATGACTGTATTTGAAAAAAATAATGTCTGTACTGAATATGTATGACATATTTTTGTCATTAATCCCTGAATAATACAATATAGCAACTGTTCACATAGTACTTAACATTGTACCAGATATTGTAAGTAATCTAGAGATGATACAGGGGAGAGTTGCTTAGGTCATATGAAAATACTACCTGTTTCATAGAAGGGACTTGCACATCCATGGATTTTGGCAGGAGGTATGGACAACTGTATATTGAAACACTATTCACCTATCAGATTAGCAGTGTTGGGAGACAGTCTTTCCTGGTGCTTCTGCACATCTTGTGATAGCTTCTGTTCTCCACTATCTTTTTGAGGATGTTTGTATAGCAAGCAGCCTGGAAGGAGATTGGTTTACTGACCACGAAAATAAAAATCATGTTTTCCTCAAGGGCAAAGGTTGGGCAGGATTTTTAGCAGCCTCTTATAAGATCAGTGGTCTAATCTTCATGCTCCTCAGCTGTGACACAAACCCACCAGGGCACAGCATCCACCTGGACCACTCCTCATCATCCCCATGGGACCGGGGGTTGGGGGTGGGGGAACTAATGTCAATATGAAGCTCTGGTTCCTGCAGTACCATAAATAATAGACTGTCTCTGCCCTAAGAGTCTAGTTTCTTCTGCCAGCACCCACAAAGTTGTGCCAGGGTAACGTGTAAGCTTGCAAGGAGAGTAAAAGACTCAGATCTTTCATAATTGTTAACAGGCAGAAGTCCAAATGCCTGACAACGTGCTCCATTGATAAGTCTGGGGCAAAACAGGTATTCTTGCACATTGCTGGTGAGATTGCAAAATGGCAAAAGCCCTCCTGAGGGATACTTGGCAATATTTTAAAAAATTGTATGGGGATGTACCCTTTGATTCAGTGAATCTTCTAGAAATCTGGCTGATGATTCACCTCTGTAAATTTACTTTTATCCACAAGTGTAAAAGATGATCTGCAAGTGTAAAATACTATATGATATGCAAATATGGTATTTGAAATAGAAATAGCTTGAAAACAAATCCAAGTATCCATGAATATAGAACTGGTTGAGTAAACTAGGGCACATCCACACACACACACACACACACACACACACTTATACATACACATATGTACTTAGGCATGTGTGCATATATTTATTTTTGTGAAGAAACAGGAAGAATAAACAAGAAATTGTTGAAATGGAAATGGCTACTTATAGAGGATGGGTGAGATGGGAATAGGGAATGGGGGGAGTAAGGCCTCTCTGAATATGCTGTTTTATATAGTTTCTACTTTTAAATTGCCGTAAATGATTTACATATTCAAAAACAAAATTAAGTCAAACAAGAAAAAAATCAGATAAAACACAGAAACAATTGAACACAAACAGAAACAAATGAACAGAACCAAATATAAAACCAAATCATACAGAGGAAATAATTATTTAAAATAACTTTGGGGGCCAGGGACAGTGGCTCCCGCCTGTAATCCCAGCACTTTGGCTCCCGCCTGTAATCCCAGCACTTTGGGAGGCAGAGGCGAGAGGATTGTTGGAGCCCAGGGGTTCGAGACCAGCCTGGGCAACTTGGCAAGACCTCGTCTCTACAATAAATCAAAAAATTAACTGGGCATGGTGGCATGTGCCTGTGGTTCCAGCTACTTGGAAGGCTGTGGTGGAAGGATCTCCTGAGCGCAGCAGGTCGAGGCTGCGGTGTCCGTGAGTGTGCCACTGCACCCCAGTGTGGGCAACAGAGTGAGACTCCGACTCAAAACAAAGCAAAACAAAACAAAACAAAAACTTTGGAACATAGAACGCCATAACATTTTCTAGACATATACTCTAAGGACATATAAGACTGCATTTTCTGATTTCTGTTGTATAAATGTTCCCACAGACTGATTTCAAGTTACCAATGGTTTCACAACCATCTGGCAAGATTCCTGACGGTTTAACAATTGATTCTCATCAGCTAGTTCTGTCTGGCACGCAAATCATTGCTTAC